>JAPMLY010000740.1:0-69048 GCA_026401115.1 Tetraselmis chui
AGGAGTGTGTGCTGGACGGGAGGTCGTGGGTCCGGTGGTTGGAGATGGGGGTGGGTTGTGGGGAAGGGGAGTGTGTGAGGCGTGTGTGGGTCTGGGGGTCATGGGGGTTGCGGCGGTGTGGGGGTGAGTGGGGGGTCTTTCTGAGGGTGTGGCGTGTGTGCTTTAGGACGCCGGACGGGGGGGCAGGTTTGAGGGCGGGGTCTGTAGGTGGGCGTGCCGTAGGGGAGGAGTCCATGGGGTCGGTGAGGGGGAGGGAGGGGGGGAGGAGTTGGAGGGGGGGAGGTATCATGTTGGGGGTGGAGTCTATGCGTTGGGGGGAGGGAGGAGGTGGGGGGTCAAGGCCGGTTGGGTATGAGGAGGCTGTGGCGTGGTGTGTGAGGGGGGTGGAGGAGGAATCCATGTGGTCAACTGAGGTTTCGAGGATGGTGGGGAAGGGGGGTGAGGGAGGAGGGGTGGTGTCGGGCAAGGTGAGAGGGTCAGCTGGGTGTGCGGGGTGAGGGCTCGTAGGAGGGGCGGAGGAGGGGGAGCGACGTTTTTTGTAGGGGCGCTGATTGCGAGTGCGAGGGGGGGGGGATATGAAGGGGCCAGTTGGATGTCAGGTAGGGAGTCGAGGTCGAGGGTGGTATCTTCAGGGGTGTCCAGCAGGGAGCCGTCCGCAGGTTCCTGTTGCCATGCCTCGTAGGTGTTGGTCGCATGTAGGTGGCCTGTCCATTCGAGAAGGAGAGAGGGGGGGTTGCGAAGGAGGGATTTGTTTTTTGTGAGGGTGAGCTGAGGGGGGGAGGGGGAGGTGGTGAAGATGGGATCCGTGATGCGGGACCTGCCGAAGGTGGAGTAGTGGTGGGGTGTGATGTATAGGGAGCATGTGGTGTTGGTGGGGGTGCCGCGGTGTGTGTAGGTGTGGGGGAGGGGAATGGTGGCAGTGCCGTTGGTTGAGATGAGGATGCAGTACATGATGTTGGTGAGGGAGATTTGGATGCTGGTGGCGATGTGAGGGGAGGGGGAGGGGTGGGAGCGGAAGTATGAGCCGTCAGGAAATTTTTTGAGGGAGGTGTGGTGTGAGATGTCGAAGGTGGAGGGTGAGGAGCGGTGGGAGTGGGTGTGTGATTGTGCGTATTCTGAAGCGGTTTGATGGAGGAGGGTGGAGAGCCAGTGCGAGGAAGGGATAGTACCGTTGGACGTGGGTTGGGGGAAGGGGAGGGGGTGGGGGGATTGGATGAGGACTGTGGTGAGGCAGGTGTCACTCCAGGAGGTGCCTGGGACATGGCCTGTGAGAGGGGGGGGTGTGATGGTAATTGTGTAGTTTTGGGGGGTGGGGGGTACGGTGTGAATAGCATTTTGAAGGGTGGCGTGAAAATGTACATGGCCTGATTGTGAAAGAACTGGGTTATGGGGTGGGTGGAGGATATGCATCCAGAAGGAGGGGGGGTCGTTCACGACCTGGACGGGTTCCCGTGTAGGTTGTAGGGCGTCCGCGATCTGGAGCAGGAGTTGGGCTGGTTCCGGGAGGGCTTCCATTCGGGGGGTAGGGGTGGTGGCGCTGGCGTTCCAGGTGTCGGCAAGTTCCGTGGCGAGTCGATCTACCATGTGGGTCTGTATCAGGGGAACGACGTCTGGGCCGGAGAGATGAGTGAACAGGGGGGAGCTAATTTTCATGCGTTGGCCTGATATTGCGGGAACGGCTACAGCACGTATAATCTGAATTTCCCGCTGATTCAGGGTAGTGGAAAGTTGGGGGTCTGAGGCGGCACGGGGTGACGTCGGACCTCCCGACGGGAGTTCACGCTGGCGTGAAGCGAGCTGGTAAAGCATGCCAACTGTGATGCAGGAGGTGGGGATGTCCTGCCGGACCTCCGGGTGGCCATGTTAGAGTGCGACGGGCAGAGGGGTGAGATCGTGTTGCTGGGGCATGGCGGGGTGTGGGGTGCGGGTGACTGAGGCTGTCCATCGCGCACGATGGGCGAGTTCCCGTCCGATTATATTTCTCACGCGGGCCGGGATATCGGTTAGGGCGTGAACTTTTTCGAGAAGCCAGCGTCGAGCGAGAGAGCAAGCGGAGATGAGCATGAGTGAGGAAGACGGCGTGTTCGGTAGGAACACACCGTGGAGCCAAAAGCTGGCAGTGTCAGGAGGGGCGGTGGAGTACTGGCCTTTCAGGAGGTAGGAGTCGATCAGGCGAGCAGAGAGGTCAACGGCCCTTCCGAGGTCGGGGGCAGTCGTCGGGGTGGAGAGGACCAGGGGAGTTTGAAGCCATGTGCCCGGCGTGGGTTCCATGGGCGTGCCTCGTCCGTAGTCTGCAGTTGCGAGCTGTGGGGCCGTAAGGAATGGAGCAAGTGGGTGACCCACAAGGCGGTTACGGGGGCCGATGTGGTCGTCCGCGAAAAGGGGTGTAGGGCGGTCTTTGAGGAGGACCTGTTTGTATGATTCCGGGAGGGTAGAAGGTGATGACATAGTGGTCGTAAGGTGGGTGTCGATGTGTGTGTATGTGGTGGTTTTGGAGTGGGGAGAAAGAGGATTAGAGGTGGTCAGCGTGTGTTGGCGGCACACGACGAGGTCTGATGGGACCTGGGTTTGTTCTTCGCGGACGTCTGATGGGAACGTCCGGACGCTCGGAGGGGCGCGTGAGAGTGCGCCGGCTCCGTGGGAGGGTGATTTTTGTAATCTATTTGATACGCACGAGTGTCGTAGTATTGGACGGAGTACTCGGAATGTTCGAGATGTAGGCGGCGCAGATTCCGGCATGTGAACCGAATTCAAATTTGTGAAAGCTGCGCCTTGGAGTGTGTACCGTATGATGTGCCTACGGATCCACTGACCTGGGTGAGCTAGGCTCGGGTGGGGAGAGGTGATCGGTGCCCGTCGTCCGACGGGCCCTGTGGTCACCATTCTATCGCTCGTCGGGAGGCCAGGCCCGGAGCGAAGACGGTCGGCGTTGCTCATCCGAGCTACCGACCCATCCCCTATATTTTAACGTCAGTAGTACTTTAGTAGTACTTTGTATCTTTTTACTGTCTTTAGTGACGGTAGGATGTCTCTTTTCAGCCTAAAGTGAAGTGACTTCAGTTCAGTATAAAGTCTCGGCGAAAGTGGCATGAACCCGACCGGACTAAAGTCAGCCTAGATTAGATTTTTTTAATCGGGTGAGCTGTCTTTGGTCGGCCGCCCTCTGATTTGGCGATATCCGTCGAGAAATATTGCGTACCGTTATTTGTCACCCATTATTTGTGGCCTTGTTGCGATGTACTGAGTAAGTACTGATAAATAGTATATTTGTATCATGGGATTACACAAGGCCTTACGTATGGAAATTCGTACTTGTCGGGAGCTCGGCGGGGTCACGGTTAAGATTTTAGAGTTTGTTGGGTCATACGGGGTTCAAAACGCTTCAAGGGGCTCTTCAGGTCACTTCAGGCGGGCCTTCAGTATGCAGTCTTGACATGAATTCAGGTTGTGTTCTGTTCGGGGCCTGAATTCAGCTGAACAACTGAACTGAAGTCACCTCAGCATGAATTCAGATCTTGAAGTCTCAACTGAATTCAGGCATGAACACTATTCAGCTGAATTCAGGCTGAAGTCCCTGAAGTGACTTCCGTTCCGTCTGAATTCTCGGGAATAGGCTTCAGCACAACCCTAGTTTAAAGGGCGCGTGACGGCTTCACTCCGTCAGAATCACCGATACGGGCACACCTCCGTCAAGATCGTGGGCTGCACGATAACGCAACGGTTCTGTCGACCTTCAATTTCACCAACCTACCGTCGAGGTGATGACAAAGGTGAGTGGCGTCACCTGAAAGGCCTCCCTTCTCAGTCAACTTGAGTGTCTTTTTATTGTCGCGATACATTCCAAGATCAGCAACACGTTCCTAGTGCCTGCCGCGATGTCCTCCTTACCGTGCTTACCCGTCCATCGCATGTTACATATTTTCAATAATTGTATTCGCGCTAACCCTTGCTACAACAACCGTCTTTCAAGCGGGCTGGCTTACACGCACAGGTACGCCCTCATATACACACGCACACACGCAGCTCCTCTACTGCGATTTCGCAAACGCAAGGCAATAAATGAAAGCTACGCTTTCCGAAGTTTCACAGTATGTTCTAATCTGATCGGCACGTTCTTCTTCGCAAAGTCGACAAAGCCGTAGCTCGATTTTCCATCATTATGTGGTTGTAATGTGGATGTGTTGTGACGTGGCAGGATACTTGAGATGGAGTTGACCACGAGCACGTGTGTGCCAACGATTATCTTACGCCTCGTGTGTGTGTGCGTGCGTGCGTGTGTGTGTGTGTGTGTGTGTGTGTGTGTGTGTGTGTGTGTGTGTGTGTGTGTGTGTGTGTGTGTGTGTGTGTGTGTGTGTGTGTGTGTGTGTGTGTGTGTGTGTGTGTGTGTATGCGTGTGTGTGTGTGTGTGTGTGTGTGTGTGTGTGTGTGTGTGTGTGTGTGTGTGTGTGTGTGTGTGTGTGTGTGTGTGTGTATGTGTGTGTGTTAGGCTTTTTTTCCTGTGTGTCTATATTTTATGCGCCTCTTGTGTTAATTACACAGCCCGAGGGACACAGGGTGGATGAGTGTGAGCGAATTTCAAGCATGCATGTACAACATATTAATTGCCGGGTATGTGGATCTTATTGTGGTTCTATGGGATAGGGTTTGTCAGTGATTGGCTATCTTTTTGTTTGTCTTTGTCGATACTTGTAAAGAGCCTTGATATCTACGTGTTAGTCAGGCTACTGTGTGCGCTTGGTTTGAGACTAGCCCGAGATGAGAAACTGGATTGTGTGTGTGCATTTGTGCACCTCCAAATGTATATGTAGACTGTTATGTATGTGTATCGTGTGTCTTGGTGTGTATAGATCTAATCATGTGAAGTGCATTTTTCGTGTGAGTGTGTGTTTGCAAAGTCATACGTACATAGCTCCTTCGTCTATCTATGGTGTATGGACTTGTGACAAGGTGATGCCGCTAATTAAAGGCTGAAGCCTAAGTAAATGTGTATGGGAGTGTGTGTGTTTGCGCGCTATCAAAAAGGATGAAAGATATGGAGTTTGTCTACGGCGTCTTTTTATGTCGAGATCTAAATCAGTGCGTGTCTCTGTGTATGCACAAGAACGATTATTGCGCGTGTTGGTAGCAAAGAAACTTGTGTAACTAATAATGTGGGAGTATGTAAACATTTGTTTTCAAAATTATAACTTACAGGCTAGAGTCTTGTGTCTGCGCGACCGTTTCGAATTGTAATAGGTAAGCTGCATGGGAGCCCTTATGAAACGTGTACGAAACTCACTGATTTGCTATGGATGACAGGGTCAGCAAGATAATGAAGATGGAATCCAAGAATGTTCATCCTTAAATAGATGTTTAGCAATTGAATAAGTGGACATAGATATTGTAACTATTCAATCATTACTTTTCTCCTTTGGAATAATCATGATGCATTTCGCATGTGTTTGTTTCTGAAAGCAGTGTTTGCAATCTACACTTGCCATGTAGATTTCAAACATCACTCTCATAAATAAACACTATGTAATATCGTTTTCACATTATGTCAGTACATATGATGAATCCATGCGATGAAGCACAGTGCCCAAGGGTGGTGTGCCCCTAAAGCACACCCGTCAACACACACAAATTTCGGGCACTGTGCGACGGAGGGCTTTGCCAAGTTGTATGAGATAGAAATTGTTTTTTTATTCATTTTCCTCCGATGTAAATGATCATGTTTCAATACATAGTGCAGCAGCTCCTCCTTGCATATTCCGGCCCGGAAATCCGACTCAAGTCGGGAATATCTCCATATTCATTCACAAAAAATCGTAAGGTATTCGTCCGTGTCGAGGTATGGATGTCCAAGTACTTATTTGGACCGTCGAAAGCATCTGTGTATTTACTCAATCTCATCAGCTAGTGATATATGTTTTATTCAATTCATGAAAAAAATTGTGGGTTCCAACTCAACTCATCCCCCAATTACTCGTATTGGTGTCCATTCGGGATTGAAAAAGACAAATTCGACTTACCCGAAACCCCCTCAAAAAAGGTCGGATCCCCGCCCTGCCGCTCGCCAAGGTGAAAGGTACACCTCCGGCTCCGCCATTATGCACACGAGACATGCACCGCAGCGGCCATCGTTAGAGCCCAAAACGATTTAAGCGGCATGGCTTGCCGAATCATTGACAACGCCATTTGGGCCAATGTCCCCCACTGCCGCTCCAATTGGCCATGTTGCCAATGCGCGTACGGCGCACTGGTCTCCACGGCGATGTTGAACTCATCCAACAAGTATCGGAAGGCAACACCTAAGAACACCGTGTCATTGTCTACCCGAAGACGACGAACCGTGTGCCCAAGAGAACGGATGGTAGTCAACATGCGACGGAACGAGGCGGGAGCCTCATCCTTGGAGCGAACCGCATTATGTAACATGAAACGGTTCAAAAATAACCGCACACAAGTTGTACCGCCGTCCTCCCATAGATGGAACACTCATAGGACCGCAGAAGTCCAAGCCTAGGACCTCAAAGACACCAACGTTCCGGATCAGCCGGATCACGCGAGATACGGCGGACGTGCGACTTACACAGAGCGCATGTCTCACAGAAGCCAAACTTCTCCGACGCACAAAATGCCACACCCTCCACCGGAGTTGCCAAGAGCCCGTCCAGTTGCGACTCGCAAAGGTAACCAAGTCGGGAATGCCCATCCGTTTTTGTAATGGCGCAGTGGCGACCGAAGCGATACGAGTCGACGAAGCAACCTGCGCACGCAACCACACCAACAAATGCGCCCGCTTCAACGGAACCACCACGCCACCACCATGACCTGCATGAAGACGAAGGTGGTCCACCGGATCAGCTAGCACCACACAATGAGCTTGTCGCCGAGCTTGGTTGAGGCTGAAAAGCCGATGGTAAGACTACGACGCGCGACGGGATTGTTAGAACTAGCATTGCAGTACATCTAGTGCTTATGTACAAGGTAGCTAGTTCCTATCTTAGTACTTGTATCGTTGTACTAATAGCGGTACTCTATTTCCCCGTTAGTGGCGGTCGGCCGGCCCTGCCGGTGCCTTTGCCGGCCGCCATCTCTCTATTCTCACTTCCTTTGTCCCCACTGCTGGCCCCCTAGCGGGACCGGCTAGATTACCCGTGTAACCATACCTTCCAAACTCCAACATGTTATGGGCCCCCTACAACGTTACCCGGGATAGTCAGACCTCCGAAATACGGCAGCCCCAAGTAGGAGAAGAGCGTGCAACCTAGATACTCGCTATGAAGTCAATACCGACGCTAGCCGCCCAAGGTCCCCCGTGGCCGACCTAGGCTAGCAGTACCGTCTCCGCCACCCAAGGACAAGAGCGTGCAACATGGATACTCGCTTGACCTACCACTACCGACAACAGCCGCCCATGGTCACATATGGCCGCCCTAGGTTGGTTGTCTACACCACCCTGCTTGCAGCTTACCGATGCTATCGACCGAATCTGGTTTCAAATCAAATTCAAACTGTGGCGGTTAGCCTATGAAAGCTAAACGCTAGCACAAATCTGATCTAGTATGTCTACTTCTGTTGTTGCAAGATGGCAAAATGATGTTGGAGAGAGGCAATGGTGAAAGATGTTTCACTGTTGTACTTAGGCAGTAGATGTTGTAAGTGGACAATGGAATTGTTAAAAGGTTCTGTCACCTCCCTCTACTGCACTGGGCTTAAATAGGTTTCGGCCCATATAGCTTACGCGTGCAAGCTACGCTTACGTGTTAGGCGTTGGGGCTGTCTAACCGTCGTCATCTGTCGTCGAGACGCGGCATGCCTAGCATTGGGTTTCACGACGCGGCTCCTTCTGCATCGAAGAGCTCGTTCTAGCGCGTCATCTGGCTGGTTAGATTAATTATGCATATCTGTACGTACCGGGAGGTACTGGTCGTAATGTAGCATCAGCACCCTTACAATGTTGCAGTAGCGACGTACCCACGAGTATACGTCCGTCCTGTGGAAAAGCACGAATTGGAATCCGTAACGAGTACATGTACAATGTCCTGCAATGTATTGTTGCAGGACTGTACTCGTCACACTCGTACCCTCCCCCTCTTGATAGATCAATGAGGCCGCCGAAAGGCAGACCTCCGTGGTTCTTGGCTCCTTTACTGAAGCAGTTACTGGGACTCAGGAATGCGCGCTGAGTGAGCGTGCATGAAGTCGATGTACGACTGAGTCTTGGCGAATTTGCGCCATTGGAGTGTCTCCAAGAATTCTTGTAACGCAATCGTCCGGTGTACTTCGTTTAACCGGTGCCAAACATGTGGAATGTCGTCATCACTGAAATGCGTCATGAAGAGCAGATATTTGCCTCGTCGCCTAGGTAGCGACTTGATGCACACTGCAGAAATGTGCGAGACGTCAAACTCCTCGTCGTCTCCTTCAGGTACAGTCACCGGGACAGCTGGTCGTAGTGGAGCGGTAAAGCATGGTCTCAAGTTGTTGACGTGGAACACAGGATGTAAGCGTACTGTCGCTCGAAGTTTCAACCTGTAACTGTGTTTTCCAATCTGCTCCTCCACTGAAAAAGGTCCAAGCTGTCTGTCTCTGAGTTTCCGGTTCGGTTGTCCTCTCAGAAAAAGGTTTGTCGTGACGACTAACACCTTGTCTGCCTTAGCGAATCGAATTCCGGTCGTTACTCTTCGATGACTTCCCGGCGGAGTTACAACAATCTGCAAGGGCTCTCCAATGTGGAAGGTGGGGGTTCTTCTTGGGCCGTGACACGCCTACATACAATGATCGACCTCACCGGGTATCGATCCCGCGACCTTCCGCGTATTAGGCGTGCGCTTTACCGGCTCACCGAAAAAGCATAGTTGACATATGTGGCCACATACCACACATGTACCAATCTACAACACTACCACGGCCCCCCCCGGAGTCTCCCCGGACCGCAGCCCGGCTCCGAAACCAATGTGGCGGTTAGGGGAGACTCCGGGGGGGGCCGTGGTTGTGTTGTAGATTGGTACATGTGTGGTATGTGGCCACATATGTCAACTATGCTTTTTCGGTAAGCCGGTAAAGCGCACGCCTAATACGCGGAAGGTCGCGGAATCGATACCCGGTGAGGTCGATCATTGTATGTAGGCGTGTCACGGCCCAAGAAGAACCCCCACCTTCCACAAAACCGAATCGCGAAAACTCGGACCGCGCGTTCTTTAAATAGCACTGTTTTTGTTTTTTTTTCCGAGGCAACGCCGCAACGCTCATCTGACAAAGCGAGGTTCTAACCTTGCCCACGGCGAAGGGGGGGGAGTCGACACGATAGCGCCCGACTATTCTTTTCGAGTGCCTACACGCTTGTGGCATCCTTGTTGGCATTTCCCCGTCCTCGCCGCTCGCTCTCATGCGATAGCTAATTCGCCCGTGGACGGTTTTCCCGCGCTACATGTCAGACTAGTACATTACGCAGTATATTTGGACCAGTTTATTGTGGCGGTTAGCCTCTGAAAGCTAAACGCTAGCACAAATCTGTTCTAGTCTGTCTAGTTCTGTTGTTGCAAGATGGCAAATGATGTTGGAGAGAGTCAATTGATGAGAGATGTTTCACTGGTGTACTTAGGCAGTAGATGTTGTAAGTGAACAAAGGAATTGTTAAAAGGTTCTGTCACCTCCCTCTACTGCACTGGGCTTAAATAGGTTTCGGCCCATATAGCTTACGCGTGCAAGCTACGCTTACGTGTTAGGCGTTGGGGCTGTCTAACCGTCGTCATCTGTCGTCGAGACGCGGCCTGCCTAGCATTGGGTTTCACGACGCGGCTCCTTCTGCATCGAAGAGCTCGTTCTAGCGCGTCATCTGGCTAGTTAGATTAATTATGCATATCTGTACGTACCGGGAGGTACTGGTCGTACTGTAGCATCAGCACCCTTACAATGTTGCAGTAGCGACGTACCCACGAGTATACGTCCGTCCTGTGGAAAAGCACGAATTGGAATGCGTAACGAGTACCTGTACAATGTCCTGCAATGTACTCTTGCAGGACTGTACTCGTCACACTCGTACCCTCCCCCTCTTGACAGATCAATGAGGCCGCCGCGAGGCAGACCTCCGTGGTTCTTGGCTCCTTTACTGAAGCAGTTACTGGGACTCAGGAATGCGCGCTGGGAAAGCGTATATGAAGTCGATGTACGACTGAGTCTTGGCAAACTTGCGCCATTGGGGCGTCTCCAAGAATCCTTGTAACGCAATTGTTCGATGCACCTCGTTCAACCGGTGCCAGACAGGTGGAATGTCGTCATCACTGAAGTGCGTCATGAAGAGCAAATATTTGCCTCGTCGCCCAGGTAGCGACTTGATGCACACAGCAGAGATGTGCGACACGTCAAACTCCTCATCATCTCCTTCAGGTACAGTCACAGGGACAGCTGGTCGTAGCGGAGCGGTAGAGCAGGGTCGTAAGTTGTTAACATGGAACACATGATGTAAGCGTACTGTCGCTGGTAGTTTCAATCTGTAACTGTGTTTTCCAATCTGCTCCTCCACTGAAAAAAGGCCGAGCTGTCTGTCTCTGAGTTTCCTGTTCGGTTGTCCTCGCAGAAAAAGATTTGCTGTGACGACTGACACTTTGTCTCCCTTAGCGAAGTGTGGCGATGTAGACGGTTCTGTGCGCGCTTGCATCTCGTCCTTATGTAGCTGTAACACAGAGCGTACCAGGGTGTGCACTTCTTGTAACAATCTTAACCGTTCTGTTGCGTCTTGCGAAATTGGAATTGACGGTAGCATGCTGAAGAGCAGGTCAGGAGGCTCCTCAGGAGAAAAACCAAAGTTAGCCTCGAACGGCGTGTGCTCAATTCCGAGTGCACGCGAAGCGTTGTATGCAAACTCCACTTGCGGTAAAAGTTTCGACCAATCAGAGCCATCATAGCAACAGAAGCAACGAAGAAGCTGCTGAAACGTGTTGTTCACGCGCTGTGTCAATCCGTATGTTTCTTGGTGTCGGCTGGAAGACATGTTCAGACGCGTTCCAAGGCGTCTCCAGAGTGTCTGCCAGAAAGCGCTGACAAATTTTGGGTCGCGGTCGCTGATTAGCACACGGGGAAGTCCATGTAAGCGGTAGACTCCCTGTAAAAACAAAGTGGCAGTTTCTTCGGCAGTAATCGACTCTGTACATGGCAGAAAATGGGCCATTCGAGTTAGATGGTCTACCACAATCAGCACACTGTTAAAGCCGTTGCTCTCAGGCAAGTGTGTCAGGTAGTCAAGACCAACTCTGTGCCACGGTCTGGGTGGAACATGTAATGGGTAAAGAGTCGCAGCCATCTGCGGTCAAATCTTCGCTCGTCGGCACACGACGCAGCGTTCACAGAAATCTTTCACGTCTTGGCGGATTCGTTTCCACCAGAATCTGTCGAGTGCTTTAGCAAGAGTGCTAGTAACTCCTCTGTGACCAGCTGACGAACTTTCGTGCGGCTCTGTGATCAATCTCAGTCGGAGCTCAGAGTTCTGTGGAATACGGAGGCGATTGAGGCGCCAAAAGTACCCTTCTCTGGCTTCTATCCGGCTGTTTCTTGTCCACTCACCATCGTCCCCATAAAACGAATCTTGTGAGAACCCCTCGCGAATGAGATCAGCGAACTCAGGGCTCAACTGCAACGCTTCAACAGTCAGTGAATTTAACTGTGCGTCTTCAAACAACAGCTGGGACTTCCGTCGTAATTCTCGATCTGACGGAACCTCGCCATCCCAAAATAAGGGTACTGTGGCCTGAGGTACGAAGTCTGGACGCCGGCTTAACGGGTCGGCTTCGTTCAGAGCTCCCTTGCGATATGCAAGTGTCATCGAGCCCACAAACGGTTGCAAACCCCGCAGGTATCTTGCTTGTCGCTTGTTCAGCCTGTTGTTCGGTTGCCTGAGCAGATGTCGCAGTGTGTCGTGGTCTGTTACGACAAGGAACTTAGAACAGCCTTCAAGATAGCACCTCCAATGCTTGACAGCTTCGCATACGGCCAAAGCTCCTAAGTCATACGCAGAGTAAGTGTTACCACGCTCAGCTAGATTCAGCTTACGCGCCCAGTAAGAGACTGGTTGAAGACCTCCTCCTTGGTCTTGCAACATGACTGCTGCAATCCCCACTGTTGAAGCATCTGTAGCTACGGTAAACGTTGCGTCCGAGCCGACCTCCGGAAGGATCAGGCATGGCGCGGAAATGAGCCGTAACTTGAGAGTCTCGAAGGCTTACAAACAGGCAGGCGTCAGTGTAACCTTCTGTGGCTGGGACTTCCGCATTAAGTCCGTCAATGGAGCCGTAAGGTCGCTAAAATGGTGTATAATTCTCGCATAGAAGTTGCAGAAGTGTACGAAACTGCGAACCTCCTTCTGCGTCTTGGGAACTGGCCAGTCTGCAACGGCCTCGACTTTCTTTGTGGAAACCGAAATTTTTCCGGCTGACACAGTGTAGCCCAGATACTCCATTTCTTGCAATCCAAAGAAGCATTTATTAAGGCGTAATTTCAGCCCTTCCTCCTTGAATCGCTGTAGCACTAGACGTAGGTGCTCCAGGTGCTCTTCCAGAGTTCGACTGTAAATACAGACGTCATCCAGGTAGACTGTCACGAACTTATGTAAAAAGTCGCGAAGAATGTCGTTCATCATCCTTTGAAATGTAGCGGGTGCGTTGCACAGCCCAAACGGCATGGCGACCCATTACATTAAGCCATCAGGGGTCTGTAAAGCCGTCTTGTGAACGTCCTGATCACGCACTCGAACTTGCCAGAATCCAGAAGCGAGGTCGAGGTGTGTGTAAAAATTCGCGTCCTTAAGTTCGTCCAGTGTGTCGTCCACCCGCGGTAGCGGGTAAGCATCTTTACGCGTAACTTCGTTAAGACCACGGTAGTCAATGCACAGACGTAGCGAGCCATCAGCTTTTCGCACAAAAAGAATTGGCGAGCCGAACTCACTGTAGCTGGGGCGTATCAAACCAGCTTCCACTGCGTCTTTGAGCTGTGGATTAAGCTCAACGCGCTCTGCGGGTGACAATCTTTTCAGACGTTGACGTCGCATTGGGCCAATTGTTTCAATGGGATGATCCCACTGTCGGCTTACATGTGGAGAGTCGACAGGTTGCAGTAACTCCGGGAAGTCATCGAAGAGTAACGACCGGAAGTTGTCACGTTGTTCTGCTGTTAGTTCCTCTCCAGTGTGGAAGTCTGTCGATTGTTCGGCGGCTGACGTAAGTTCAATGACGTAAAAATCAGCATGACGTCCCCTGCTGCGGCGCGTCTTGCGCATAAGCTTCTGAACTTTCGTAGACGACAGGAGTAGACACTCAGGGCGTCGTTCCTCAAGTGTAGTCTCCACTTGCTGCGTAGCGATGGACTGTTCCGAGTCGTCTGTTGGTACATGTACCGAGTCGGGTTGATCAGGTGCTCTAGGTTTTGGTGAGTCGTTAAACGCACAATCTGCGTCGACTAACCACAGTTGTACATGCCAAGGGGCTGGAGCAACCACCTCTTGTTGCGATGGGTTCTCAAGTGACTCACGTGTAAAAAGCTGTGTCCTTGCTGGTAATTCTTGATAAAGTTTCCAGTGCTTAGTCACCTGAGTAAATTTCGCCCACTTCGGTAGTACAACTACAGCCATCGTAGATGTCGGAGATGTTCGACGACAATCCTCAAAATGCTGCGCAATCTGCTCAGCTAACTCCTAGGGTGGGTTGATGAACACCCGTTCTCCTGTTAAATCTCTGTCTAGAATCGAGTCACTCGGCGAACAGTGAGGTAAGTCACCGTGCGAGTTAAGACCTTCATCATCAGCACATCCCTCCAACGTGAAGTTGAATCGTGCATGCAAAGAGTCAAAGACTGAGTCAACCAGTTTCCAATCAACTGAACGTATGGTTACAGGTTTACGACTCTGTCTCTGCTTAGTCCGACGTCGACGACCTGCTACTTGCGTTACAGGTATCGCAACTGTAGTCGATGGAGATGTCGAAGGAGTTTCGACGACCTCTGTCGCTAACAGTGTCTCAGAATGAACAGTAGATGTAGCCGGCTGCTTCAGTTCATTTGTAGAACAGCCTTGCCACCATCATTGCTTCTTAGGTTGCATCGGTGCCTTGCCTTTGAACTCCGGACATTGGAACAAACGGTGTCCCTTCTTGTGGCACTTGAAGCAGAGTCCATGTAATCGGTAGACTCCATGTACAGACAAAGTAAGAGCTTCTTCGGCAGTAATTGTCTTTGTACACGGCAGAAAATGGGCCATTCGATTAAAATGATCTACTACAATCAGCACAATGTTAAAGCCATTGCTCTTAGGTAAGGGTGTCAAGTAGTCAAGACTAACTATGAGCCACGGTATGGGTGGAACATGCAATTGGTAAAGAGTTGCAGCCATATGCGGTTGAATCTTTGCTCGTCGACATACGATGCAACGCTCACAAAAATCTTTCACGTCTTGGCGATTTCGCTTCCACCAGAATTTGTCGAGCGCTTTAGCAAGAGAGCTAGCAACTCCTCTGTGACCGGGTGACAAATTTTCGAGCAGCTATGTGATCAATCTCAGTCGATGCTCATAGTATCGTGGAATACAAAGGCGATCGAGGCGCCAAAATTATCGAGCTATGGCTTTTATCCGGCTGTCTTTCGTCCACTCACCCTCGTCCTCATAAAACGAGTCTTGGGAGTACCCCTCGCAAATGAGATCAGCGAACTCATGGCTCAGCTACAACGCGTTAAATGTCATTAAGTTTAACTGTGCGTCTTCAAACAGCGGTTGGGACTTCCGTCGTAATTCTCGATCTTACGGAACCTCGCCGTCCCAAAATATTGGAACTGTGGCCTAAGGTACGAAGTCAGGACGACGACTTAACGGATCAACTTCGTTCAGACCTCCCTTACGATACGCAAGTGTCCTCGAGCCCACAAGCGGTTGCGAGTCCCGCTGGTATCTTGCTTGCCGTTTGTTCAACGTGTTGCTCGGTTGCATGAGCAAATGTCGGAGTGTGTCGTGGTCTCTCACGACAAGGAACGTAGAGCATCCTTCAAGATAGCACCTCCAATGCTTGACAGCTTCGCATACGACCAAAGCTTCCGAGTCGTACGCAGAGTAAGTGTTACCACGCTGGGGTGGATTCAGCTTACGCGCCCAATAAGAGACTGGTTGAAGGCCTCCTCCTTGGTCTTGCAACACGATTGGTGCAATCCCCATTGTTGAAACATCGGTAGCTACGGTGAGCTTCGCGTTTGAGCTAGCCTCCGGAAGGATGAGGCATGGCGCAGGATTGAGCCGTAACTTGAGAGGCTCAAAGGCTTCGAAATATGCAGGCGTCATCGTAACCTTCTATGGCTGGGACTTCCGCATTAAGTCCGTCAATGAAGCCGTAAGGTCGCTGAAATTATGAATAAATCTGGCATTGAAGTTGCAGAAGTGTACGAAACTGCGAACCTCCTTCTGCGTCGTAGGCACGGGCCAGTTTGCAACGGCCTCGATCTTGTGGAAACCGAAATTTGAACAACAGTATAGCCCATATATTCCATCGCATGAAGGCCAACGAAGCATTTCTTAAGGTGTAACTTCAAGCCCTCCTCCTCGAATCGGTGTAGGTGCTCCAAGTGCTCCTCCTGAATGCGACTATAAATGCAAGCGTCGTCGAGGTAGATTGTCACGAACTTATGTATAAAAAGTCGCGAAAAATATCATTCATCATCCTCTGGAAAGTAGCTTGTGCATTACACTGTCCAAACGGCATGGCGACCCCGTCCATTAAGCCATAAGGGGTCTGAAAAGCCGTCTTGTGAATGTCATGATCACGTACTCGAACTAAAGGCGAGGTCGAGGTGGGTGTAAAAGTTAGCGTCCTTTAGCTCATCAAGCGTGTCCTCCACACACTACGGAAGCGGGTAAGCGTCTTTACGCGTAACCTCTTTTAGACAACGGTAGTCAATGCACAGACGAAGCGAGCCATCACCTTTGCGCACAAAATGAATTGGCAAGCCGAACTCATTGTAGCTGGGACGTATCAAACAAACGTTCACAACGTTTTTTAGTTGTCGATTCAGCTCAACGCGCTCGGCAGGTGACAATCTGTTAAACCGTTGACGTTTCATCGGGCCAATATGATAACTGTGGTTTCAATAAGATGATCCCACAGTCGGCTTACATGTGGAGAATTCACGGGCATTAGTAACTCCGGGAAGTCATCGTAGAGTAACGACCGGAAGTTTGCACGTTGGTCTGTTGTAAGCTCCTCTCCGGTGTGAAATTATGTCGGTTGGTCTGCGGCTGGCGTAAGTTCAATTACATAGAATTCGGCATGACGTCCTCTGATGCGGCGCGTCTTGCGCATGCGTTTCTGAACCTTGGTAGACGACATAAGTAGACTTTAAAGATGTCGTTCCTCCTTTTGTACCATCTATAAGAGTAAAAACCATGGTAGTACAAGACTGTAAAGAGTCATGTTCGTTGTCAAGCCATGGTTAACCCATGATCAAATCAACAATACGTAAGTCTCGTAAGACGTAAAAAGTGCGTTGGAATTAGTGACGAGCCAACTCAAAAGTCACATCACAGACGGTCGACGAAGTCACACGTTGTCCGTTGGCAAATCGAACATGGGTCTTGGTCACAGACTAACGAGTATGTAAAGCAAAGCGTCGTACAAAGTCCTCAGACATGAAGTCAAGAGTCGCGGCGCAATCCACCAAACCACAAATCTAGTGTCCACCAGTAGGAGTTTTTATATTCAGCGCTCGGTACGAATAAATGGTCGAGCTTCTGTGAGGCCAGTCATTAGTGTTGTAGCTGGCGGGGATAATTGTTGTAGCGCAGCGATGGACTCCTCCGTGCCGACAAGAGGTACAATTATTGAGGTAGGTTGATCAAGAAATGTAGGCGAGGTCAGATCGTAAAAAGCACAACCAACGTCGACTAACCACAGATGTACATGTCAAGGAGATAGCTAGAGCAACCAACTCCTACCGAGCTGAATTCGCAAGCGACCGGCGAGGAAAAAGTTGTGTCCGTGCTGGGAAGTCTTGGTAGAGTTTCATGTGCTCAACGAGCTTATTGAACTTCGCCCATTTAGGTAGAACAAAGACAACCATCGTAGATGTTGGAGCTGTTTGACGACAACTCTCAAAATGTTGTCCAATTTGTTTAGCCAACTCCGAGGGTAGATTAATGAACACCCGTTCTCCTGACAAATCCCTCTCAATAATCGAGTCACTCCGCAAACAGTGAGGTAAGTCACCGTGCGAGTTTAGACCTTCATCATCAGCACATCCCTCCAAGGAAAAATCAAAGCGTGCGTGTGCGATTAGAAATTAGAGTCAACCAGTTTCCAATCAACTGAACGTTTGGTTACATGTTTACGCCTTTGTCTTTGCTTGGTTTGACGACGACAACTTGCTACTACTGTTGCAGGTGTCACGATTGTAGTCGATGGAGATGTCGAACGTGTGTTCGACGACCTCTGTCGCTAAAAGTGTCTCAGGAGGACCAGTTGATGTAGCCGGCTGCTCTAGTTCGTCAGTAGAACAACCTTGCCACCATCATTGCTTCTTAGCTAAAGCTTCCTACTAAGCCGCTTTGCCTTTCATGACAGGGCACTGAAAAAGCCGGTGTCCCTTCTTGTGGCATTGAAAACAAAGTCCCTCCTCGATATGCCGTTTACGCTCCTCAGAAGTCAACGCATTAGTGATAGCGCTTGAATCAATTCGGCTAATGTTTTGCAAAGGTCGGCCACGACCACCGTGACCTCCTCCACGTCCACGGCCACGACCAACACCATTACGCTTCCAAATCTTAGAGGCCCCAACTGAAAGGTCCTCAAGGTTGCTCTTTCTGGTAGGTTGTCCACCTCTTGGTGCCGTAGATGGTCCATGTGTTGACCTCCTAGATGCGGCGAATGTGTAACGACGTCGTTGAGGAAGTTTTGCACCTCCACTGCAACTCAGTTCTACGTGCAAGGCGGAGTACTACTCGGCCGCGGACGCCGGCAAGGAGGCAATTCACATTCGGCAGATGCTATCCGAAATCTGCAATCGACCAATAAGCGGGACAACTACAATCTGGGAAGACAACCACAATTACATCGCGTACTCGTAGAATGCACTGGTGAGCGAGGAGATCAAGCATGTCGATTTGAAGTACCACTCCGTGAAGGACAGAGTGCAACTTGAACCCATTAAACTACAGTACCGACCAACCGGTGACATGGCGGCTCACGTGCTTACCAAGCCACTACTACATGGACATGCACTCGTGAAACGCCGGAGCGCCATCATGGGTACATCCGCACCCATGCAGCGATACACCCCGTAGAGGGGTGAGGAACTCACTTCCACTGACTACAAGGCATCCCTTAGCTATCTTGAGGGGAAGCGTTGTTAGTAATTCCTAATGTAGATTAGGTACATAGAGCTAATGTATGGTGTGCTAGAAGTCCTTGTGTACATGACATCAACTATAGTGCATGACGCACGACAATACTACCTAGGCTATAGACGCGCAACAGCTCTTGTCCCCATCACTTCTCTTGTCTCGACACCATCCGTGACCCAAGGCTGGTCGTTAGCGTGCATGTAAGTATCACACCACAAGTTACAGTACCTTCCTTATCGAACCGTGCAAACCACGTTCAACAAGACTATCCACGGAACCATTGTTTTCCGTGTGTGCGTGGCGCGAAAGAAGTGTTCGCGACGCCCCAACAGGCAACAAGTATATTCAAACACACACACACCGCCGCACGGACCTTTGCAGGGGCAAGAGAAAGTCAATCGCTGCATTTCCAACTTACACTCGCAATGCCGATACGACACATTACGTGCCAATATGCGAAAGATCGCATTAAACTGCAAAGCTACAAAACAGATCGCAGTCTGCAACCCACGGGGTTGACATATCAAAAACACAGCAGGGGGGCATGCGGTAGCACATCACTTGTACATAGGCAAAGAGGTGACAGCCTCGATAGCTGAATCTAGGGCATCGCAAGTCCCAGCTCCAGTGCCCTGTTTGGCCTTCATGGCAGCAATCATCAGCTTGTGGTGCACCTCCAGAGCGGAGAGGTACTCCTGCAAAGGCAACCGTGGCATCATTTCGTAACAACGCAAAAAAGCCGAAGACTACAATGCCCTAAATGGTGCTTTTATCTACAAGCAGATAAAGCACGACCAGATCAAAGATGGATGTAGTGGGACACGCGGCACACCTCATTGCTTCCGAACTCCCACTTTGGGAACCTCTGGGACATGAAGTAGTAGCCGACATCATCAATTATAGAGTCCGCGTGCTTCTCTTTGTACATCACCCACCTGGAGCGGCACGTCATTTAATCAACCTCCGAGATGCATTGCAACGCACGACATGTCATCGATATCAAAATGCAAAATCGATGCATTTAGACCCATGGATGGTTTACCTGGTGAAAGTGTTGTTAGTCTCTAGCCCAGGACCTTTTGCCGCAAGATCAGCCATCTCCGTGCACGCCTACATTATTCCGTCAGCGAAAAATATGTGCGTTACTTACCAGAAGGTAAGTCATCCAACCACAGCACAGCAAGCACGGAGAAAGCACTAGCAAAGACTGGGGGGGGGGGAGTTTGACAACCTTTCTGATGGTGGAAGAGTCCTCCTTCAGCTTCGACAGTTGCCGTTTGTCATCGAAGATGCCGCAGGGCACCTGGCAGTGGGCAACCACCTGCCAGCGGGTAGGGGAGTAAAGAGACACAAGTGGAAAGCGGATTTCATACGACGCGTTGGTACTTGGCTCGGTACGAGTTCTATCAACACCACGATACGGACATACTGACTCGCAGTATAGCTAAAGAGGTAGAGGAACCTCGACCGCGAGCTGGCACGAGGGACTGAAACCCTGACAAGTTAATGCGTGAGTGCAAATTCAATACTGATTGAGTGCCGCAGCAGCGGCAAAAGTCACGAAAAACTCGGCGGATAGCAACGCATGATGAGAGGTGCAGGCACAGGCCACGCTGTCCCCAACCCATACGGGAAAGATCGATAAACCGCGCGGTTGCAGCAGACTACCCCGACGAGAGATAAAAGAAAACGGGGAGGGGGGGGAGAGCTACTGGCAACGCACATATGATCAACATGACGCAATAGGTTGCCGAACAAAGCGCGAGACTATAAGAGGGGAAGTTGATGAAGTAGGGTACCTTGAAGGCGGACCGCTTTAGAGTGGGGGCGCGCCGAGCGCCACCGACACGAAGAGAGGCGGTCGCGCGGCCGAGAACAGAGGCCGTAATGCTTGCCATCGTGGGACGTAGAGTGGAGCGTGCAGACCTGGCAATAAGGATGCCCTGTAGACGGGAAGGAAAAATACGAGGTATGTTGATGTTTCAACAGGAACCCGCGGGAGCACGCTTCACACTAAACGTGCTGGGGCGGATTGGCTTGTTGATCAGGTGTTCGTCAGGTTGATATGCTGACGAGGTAGGTGGGCAATAATGACGCGTGCACGAGTGTTAGGGTTATGGTCTCTGATGGTTTAGGGTTTTAGGGGGCACTTGATCATCATCCAATTTAAAATTCATCCTACTGCTGGATGCAATAATAACGAAACCTGCGCCGCCTTTAGAGGATGCCGTACGGGTTACCTGCCAGTCCCATATTCCAGGAATTTTCTTTACAAGAAGAACCAGATGAGCACGGACAGGGAAAGTGGGAGGGGAAACAAGAGGGCAAGAGTGACAAGAGGATCACGGAATCCAAAGCACAGCAAAAGGAAAGCACTACATTGTGCACAAACCTAGCAGATTAAACTAAGGAAACTCTTAAGCCACGCCGAGAATGCAACACGTGGAGGCGACAAGCGGCGCCTCACGCGCCGCTCGAGGAAGCACGGGGACGCTTGCGGCCCATGGCGCGGATGAAGAGCGCCGTGGCAGGAGAAGGCATCCCATCCGAGGAAGAAGCGGCCCCCATGCCGTCCGCAGCGGCGGGCAAACCGCGCAAGACGTTGTCCGCGTGAGCAACATGGACGGCGAGAGAGACCTTTCGACGCCATGAGGCCAACAACTTGCCCACATGCATCCCTTTTGTCGTAGTTTGATACATATATGGTATGTGGCCACATACGTCAACTATGCTTTTTCGGTGAGCCTAATACGCGGTAAAGCGCACGCCTAATACGCGGAAGGTCGCGTGTTCGATGCCCGGTGAGGTCGATCATTGTATGTAGGCGTGTCACGGCCCAAGAAGAACCCCACCTTCCACATTGGTTTCGGAGCCGGGCCGCGGTCCGGGGAGACTCCGGGGGGGGCCGTGGTAGTGTCGTAGTTTGATACATATGTGGTATGTGGCCACATATGTCAAATATGCTTTTTCGGTGAGCCGGTAAAGCGCACGCCTAATACGCGGAAGTCGATATTATCGCGAATAAATCAATATTTGGGACGATATATCGATACATCGGGTTTGATAATCAATACTTTCCATATGCTTTTATAATTGATGGCATTGATACTAGCAATATTGCCATTGTGTCGATGTCCATGTCGCAACCTATCACATCGAAAGCACCATAAGCGGGTGATGATGATACTATCGACGATGTATCATTGGATGATCCGTAGCCTTAACGAAGGCACGGTAAGACTAGGGATCAGCCATCAATGCATCGTCGATAGTATAATCATCACTTAGTGATAGTGCCATCGATGTGATAGGTTGCGACATCGACATCGACAAGATGGCAGTAGTGCTAGTATCTATGCCATCAACTATCAAAACAACTGGAAAATATTGATTATCTAAGCCCGATGTATCGATATATCGTCCAAAATATCGATAGATCGGCGATAATATCGGTTTAAATTGCCATCGATGTCAGCATCCCAAACTATCAACACCATCAACATCGACAATCCAAAATATCAATACCATCAACATCGACGTTTCAGAATATCATTACCATCAACATCGACAAAATTCACTTGATCCCTAGCATTAAGGCACGGAGGCCGCTCTTGTCGGACGGGTTTGGTAAGCATGCTAGCGTTTAACCACCATCTCGTTACCCACCTCCGCATGCTCGTAACTGAATGGGATAGCACATACATGCCCTTAATGCCGGACGCCATGCCACAATGGTAGGCAATATAATATCCAAAATGATCACCAAAGCTGATTTTGGTTTTTTTCTACACACCTGTTCATACTTTACGCGGATTTCCATAGGTGCAATTTGTGAAAATATGTCGAGGCGGCTGCGTGCTGCGGGCAAATGCCACGGCGCGAAAACTACCACCTTTTAGCCACGGCCGCCAACCAACCTACCGCCGCAGATTATTGTCGTCAATGCGGCAGGTCAACCGATTTGGAAGGAGTGGCAACTGCTGACGGGGATGTGTTGATATCGGCTGTGACTGAGACGCTTTAGGAGCGTTGTAACCCGCAAATCCCACAAGGTGGACGCACATCCGCGACGGGGACCTTCAAGAACGTCCCAATTGACCTTGTGGCGGCCTTTTGCGACGCCAAGCCCTCGTTGTGGAGAAAAAATAGCAGTCAAATCTACCCAAATAAGGCGTCGAGTGACGTATCTCATCACCGAATGAAAGGTGACGCTTCACTTGTGTGCTTTCACGATAAGCACGGTGATCCGCCCATGGTCCGAAACCAAAAAAGCCGGGCTCGCGGAGAGCGAGCGCCTGCGCGCGTGGAGCAACATAAAAGGCGAGGGAGCTTCAGTTGGGCTCGACTGACGGACAACGGCGACATTGTCACTCTTCTCCCTCCATTTACTATTGAGGTGACGGGGGCCCTCAGGAAAAAAGGTAGCAAGCTGCGCAGCATAGTCGGCACGTTGCGCTTACACACTGCCATCGTGTCGGCAACGCCGGACAGTGACTTGCAGCTCCCGGAGGGCTACCCCGTCATTATGGATTCTAGGTCGGTATGGCCTATATTGCCCCACTATGCCGACCCTAAAGCGTATATAATGCATGAATTGCAATTACTATGTGGCAGTAACTTCCAACACTTTTTGGCGATTACGGGGGAGTCGGACGAGCTGCGGTCGGTACAAGGATGGGACTACACCACACCAAATCCACCACCCCCTAACATGATGGTGGGAGGGTCTAGTTAAGGTGGGAAGGTCCTGATAGAGAGGACGGAGTTGTGCATGTGGCGCGAGAGAAGCAAGCGGGGCGGCAGGAGTTAGGGCATGAGGACACATAGGGCAGCATCAACACCTCTGATATTCTCAGTGGTAGTGGACGAGCAAGCAACTACACATCATGGCTCACTGTCGACACCGAGGATGTGAGGTGCGGTCCGCACTTGAGGCCAAAATATATACGTTGCAAGGCGAAGCAACGCCTAATTGCTGAGAGGGAGGCTGCACGGCCAAATGATGAATGTGTAAGCACCCGGCAGCGACCCCGGCTGGCATATAAAACATACAAAGACATGTAGTGAATTGCGATTATCACAAACTTTGTAAATATATATTCTTCTCATTTTTTGCGCTTTGCTGCTCGTTGCTCTAGTTCCACCTTGACTGCATATGCTTTCCGCTTGGGCATGTGTGGCAGGGCACGATGGGTTGGTTCGTGCATGTCTCGGTGATGTGCCATCAGCAGGGCGCTGCGCTTAAGAACATGCCCTGTCCGGCTCAGCGTGAGCTTGCCGATGCATGTGAAGCGCTGTCTCTGATGGTTGCTTCCCTGACGGTAGCCTTGTTTCACCTCTCCGTTTGCGTGCTCCATGCATTGCGCGCTGTAGCAATCAATGCACCCATGCGCCTCCATCCATGTCGGAAAGTGGCATGTCACATCCGTTGTTGCAGCAACATCCGAAAAACGCAGAAATGAAACCCTCCGCGGCTGCGCTTTGCGCTTGTGCTGTTGCAAGTCTATCCGATGCATCATCCCCCGTCTGCACTCCATGCGGCGCTCATGCAATCGTAAGCTCCCCATACCTTGTAGGCATTTGCAGCGCAAGGGTCGGAAGGTGAAAACACGGCGTCTAATAAAGCGCCACGCCCCTCCACAACTTCTCTAATCTCAGGTCCGTTAAGAGAGGGAAGGTCAGCTTTGCTGGGGCTCATGGCTTTGCCACTATGCACCTTGATCTCTCGCCCGGGCAATCCGATTAGTTCCAATACCCTCACCGCCGCTTGAGCAGTGGCTGTGCTATTACACCTCTTGTAACCGGTATGCCGCAGCACATGCGGGAAAATCTAAATGCCGGCGTGCAGAGTGTCCCCAATCATGTCCACTGGGTCTACCATCATCATAGCGGGGGGGCACAAGTGCCGCTGTCCGAAGTGACTAAACCGGTAGTCTTGTCGTCCTAGCTAATTGTCTCTCCGAAAGCGTGCGCTAGCATAGCTGCAAAAATAGGTGTCTTCTCCATTGGCGTTGTCATGCCCTTGCGCGTGTAGTCGGCTGGGGTGAGGTGCTTGTTCTGACGGGCCATGTCGCAAATAAAATAGGAGAAAGTATATGTTGCCCCAGCATGCCCAAAGGACCCACTTTGAAACGCCATATCACCGCCAATGACGAGCTTGAAGATGTAGATCGCGCCATGGAGCTCCATTCCCGGACCATAACATATTTCTCTCATCTCTTGCATGATAGCATCAAGCTGAGTGACAAAGTGGTCGTACTTATCATGTCCCTCAGCATACAACATTATCTTCACAGGGTTATGAATGTTTTTGTAGCCCCAGCCTTCAAGCACGAAGCCGTTTGTATCAACCCTTGTAAGCACTGGCTTTAGGATGCAAAGCACGGCTCCTTGGTTACCCATCTTGAAGGCCACACTGCCATCAGCTAGTTTTCAAAACAGCAGCACGATATTGTCAGTAAAACAGTGCGTACCCCGTGTTGTGCACAGAAAGTCACACGCCAAACAAATCACTTAGCCCCGCAACTCATCGCAAAACTGAATGACGATAACCTTGCTTGTCGGCAGTTGCTGAGCAGGGAACTGCACTAGCCTACTACGGAGTGCTTGCATCACGTCGACAATGGCCCTTTTCCCGTCGTCCGACAGCTGCAACCCCAACACCTCAACGACTCGGGACTCCCATTGCCACACATTATTTTGGCTCGGCAACAACGGAACTCGTGTTCCGTACAGCAGCACGACTACGTCGTGCTCACCGGTCTCTTTATTGCACTTCTTCCCTAATGCGTGTATCAGGTCTTGGTAGCGACGCCAAGTGATTTTGCACGTTACCCGAATGAAAGAAGCGCGCGCCATAGTCCAGCGCTCACGCAGTGCCTGCACCACATACTCTTCGACGGCGCAATATAACCCACGCTGTTGGCACACCGCGTCGAGTATTTCCGGACACTCATTAAAGAAGCAGCTCAGAAGTTGCACGACCGTATATCACCCGCTAGACCGTCCTCGTTCCGGTTGTCTAGATATTGGTTCAGTTTTGCTACTTCGCGGCGTTTAATGCCACGGTTGTCGGTTCCGTTCCGGACCGGTGGTGCCTTGATACGTTTCGACAGCGGACGGAGGCCTCCGTATGCACGGCGCGCCATACGTGCCTTTACAACTCTGGCTTTCTCCCTACACCTATTCGCGCTTAGTCTGCCCATTGAGTTTTGTGCCTTGAGGTTACGGACTGTGCAACTCAACGACTCCCGCTGGCTGCACACCTTTGCGAGCAGCTCGGCATGCGCAATGTCCGACTCGACTGTCACCGCGCTTAACTCCTTGACGCGCTCCTCCTTACAACGAGACCGTTGCCTCTCCGACTCGAGTTGCTTTTGCAAAGACTCACTTTGCTTCGCCAGATTTTTGTTCTCCTTGCTGAAGCGTTCCAACTAAGCCCGGAGAGTCGTGAGCTCCGCGGCCGATTTTTGCTTACTCGCCGCAACATCTTGCGACGCAATTCTTCTCGCGCGGCTGTCTCCACAGCTTTCGTCCGTTGCTCCAAAGTTTTCGTCAGCCGCCGACTCAGAAACCTCCCTCCGCCTTTGCGTTTTCCGCCGCCTTTAGCGGCGGGGTGAAGGCCGTCGACCTCGTCGGGCAGTCCGCGCACCGATTTTAAAAATGTGACGGCGGGAGGCATGATGCGCAATCGTGACCAGCAACAACATACACATTTCAAACTCGGACGGCACGACGACCGGTCAGCTTGAGATGCGTAAAGACCGTAAGTAAGGCTCATGGTCAAGCAAATGAGCACCTAGGGCCTTGGGAGGGTTGAGACAACGTACTTGGGCGCGTGTAGGCGGTCAGTAACACGAAGGTGGTAGTTTGCACGTGACGTCGTTTTCGCGTGTACAAGAAAAACGCTGTTTCGGCATTTTAGGAACGCCGTGAACCACACACACATATGCCCAAACGGAAGATCGATGTAGTCATGTTGAAACTGCCCGAGTATGCAAGGAGGCGCAAAAGGATATAAGAATTGATTATTACATAGCTATGTTGATATGCTTTGGTGCTGTCATGGTGGTGAAGTGGTAGGTGGTGAGGTTGGTGTTGTAAAGTCGCAGCTCTATACGGGCGGACCGCAGCGCGTCCAACATCTCCGTCACTCCAAAACCTGCTGGGAGTTATCGCCGCGTTTTAACTGTGGCTTCTCACCTGAAATGTCATTTGGGCTCAGCATAGTGAGTCAGAATGGGCCATGCGAACCTAGAAGACGTAGTGACTGGGTAGCCCACCGGGAGCTGTAGGTCCCCGTCGGGCCAAGCCGACCACGACTGTCGTTTTGAAGCGTCTTAGTCACAGCAATCGTCAAAACTCCCTCGCCAACAGTCGCCACTCCATCTAAGGCGGTTGACCTGCCACTTTGACAAAGGAAAACGGCGGCGGTAAGTGGTGACGACAAGGCACGATGTACGCATTTTCGCACAAAGGCAAACAAAACGCACCGCTCAGCCGCCTCGGCGTATTTTTGCAATCTGCACCTGTCGAACTGAGCGCACACAAAAACGATTGGAAAGGCTATAGACATAAATCTGCCATGGACGTCATCTAATATATACTCTTTCCTACAATTGTGGCTTGTTTGCCGGTCGGAAGGGCAAGTGGGTGCTCTAGAATTCAAGCTTGAGTAGGCAGGGGTGGTTAACAAGATGGTGGTGAGACGGTAGCATGCTTACCGCAACATGTTGCGAGAGTGACCAGCGTACAGCCGACACAACACCAATTGACCTCCCACCACCGGCAAAAAGTGCGTTAATAAATGAGTTGAAGGTGTATAGGTTGTGGAGGAGAACGTCTGTGTTCGCGCAACATATTTGCGGTTGGGGTGGCCGTGGGTTAGCGAGGGCGTACGGCAGTTTGATGTCGCGTCGAAAACGTCGCTAGTACACTCCTCCGCAAGAGTCCGGACAAGATTTCGCACCTGCGCAAGTAGAAAATGCAATCATGCGTCGATTTTATTGAAAAATATCCTGAAATCCCAGGCAATGCTTTTGCGCGCAAAATGGAATGCACCGACAACTGCGAGGGGCGAGTTCGAACACTGGCGGGCATGTGTACTTGGGGTTATCGCGCCCGCACCCGTGCGGCACGCTCTTTCAAACAGTCGCCGTGCTAGGTAGACGAAAAGAGTAACGGGCGCACAACGCCGCAATATGAACGCTTATGCGACGGTCGCGCAAATATTATGCATAGGCGACGGAGGGAGGAGGTGTTGGGCAGGCCGCTGTGGGGGAAACGCAAGAAATCGCGTATGTAGACTTACCACCTGTATGCGCACAACCCAAGGGCAAGCCGCTTTCGGCAACAATGTTCAAGCGATCATAACTTCTTGATATGGTCAAAACTTTTACTAAAATGTACCGTTGGACGCGTCTTTTCAATGCGCGTCGAACGCATCTACTCCAGAGTTCAAACTCTCACACAACGATTTGTTATGAATTATTTTAATTTACAAACTATTCCGGCACCGCTGAGCCGCAGTGCCAAGCAACACCCATCGAAGTCGGCTTACTTCCCGAGACGATTTGTGCGGGGTTTGTCGATATATGTTTACCAGTTCTTCATTCCTATTGACCTCCGAGCCCAATTCCCGACGCGTGCCACGCGTGGGGCGGGTGTGGTTGGCACAAGCACATACCCAAGCATTCCAAACACCACCGTCAACGTGATGCGTCCCTAACGGCCAAGTTGGACCTCGCCCCTCCCCTAAGCCAATCGCCCTTGCATGTTTACAGCGTGCAGTATTTATCCAAACCTGCGTCATGTGCGTTTTTGCTCGCCTGCTTTCCAAAACATCACCCGTGCCAGCGGCGTGAACTTTCGTGCTCTATTCACACACCCGCAAACCAAACCTCGCGCATTGAACACGGCACCCACGCCTCCAAACCCCCTCCAAAAAGCCCCCCAAAACACGGTTATTTGGAACACAGAGAAGTCTGCAGCTTGGTATGAGCGCTTGAGCAATACCCAAGCGTGGCGCTCAGAATGACGTGTGCAGTTCAGACAATTTCTCGGGAGTTTATGGGCTTAATTCGACAAGCTCCACCGACAACACCCGCTTTAAGCTGAAGTCTAACCACCCCGGATGGCGGATTACTGCTTGCTTCTCGGCTCTCCTACAATTGGGTGGTACTCGGGTATCGTCGTGCTTGACGTGGTGAGAGGGGAGCGTGTTCTTGACTAGCTTATGCTTAACATAATGCATGTCCGGACTTTTGTGGAGGAGTGTACCAGTATTCCGGCCAAAATTAGCGCGCACGCTTTTCCGGTACTTAAGAACGCCGTGTTGGGCGCCATGGGCGGACCACTGTGTATGTGAGTGTGCATGTGTGTGTGTGTGTGTGTGTGTGTGTGTGTGTGTGTGTGTGCATGTGTGTGTGTGTGTGTGTGTGTGTGCATGTGTGTGTGTGTGTGTGTGTGTGTGTGTGTGTGTGTGTGTATGTGTGTGTATGTGTGTGCGTTTGTGCGTGTGTGCTGATTCGCCATAATGGTGCTTAGTTGGAGAGCATTCCCACTCCGGCTGAGAGCGAGCTTTTACGTGCTGTTCTCTTTCAGCAGCCGCAGCACCATCAACACTATATGCATAAAGCACAGCCACAGTAGCAGCACAAATGAGCCATAAGTGGTGGCAATACAGCTAGAGCGAAATGTATTGAAACTTCCTCGGCCAGTTTCAACCCGATTGCATCGGCCTTCTGTTCGGGTATGTGTGTGTGTGTGTGGTTGGGAACAATGGGCGGATCATTGTGTGTGTGTGTGTGTGTGTGTGTGTGTGTGTGTGTGTGTGTGTGTGTGTGTGTGTGAGTGTGTGCGTGTGTGTGTGTGTGTGTGTGTGTGTGTGTGTGCGCGCGCGGGTGTGTGGTGATTCGCCATAATGGTGCTGAGTTGGAGACCATACCTAGTTGGCTGAGGGCGAGCTGGTCATCGTGATGTGCTCTTGATGGTTACTGCCATACCACACCCTTGACTTTTCAGCAGCCGCAGCACCGTCATCACTAGATGCATAAAGCACATGAAGAATGGTAGTGCAAATGGACAATCGGTTGTGGCAATACAACAGGAGTGAAATGTGCATCCTCATGGAGCGGGAATAGTGGCATTTTCAGGAAGCATAAACAAGAATAGGAACATAAGCGAAAGTAAGCAGTAGCACGAAGAACTATAACATTAGCATACACAGCATGAACAACAGCACGAGAGTGACGCCATTCAACAACAACATCATCATCAAAATGCAGTAGCAGCAACAATAACATTAGCACGCAATAGCAGTAGCAGCAAGAATGACATAAACGAGCATGCAAAACAGAACATCAACAAACAACACCATCAATAGCAGCAGAAATAGCAGCAGCAGCAATAATGTCCAGACATGCAGTAAGAAAGGAAAATATAACACCAATGGCAGTAATAGCAATTGTGAAAGCATCAGCATGCCAGAACATCAGAAGCATTAGCAAACTGTAGCATGATAAAGATACATCAACAATATTCTTGATAACATAACCAACAAGCACATCATATGCAAGTAACAAAATCATTATCTGCAACTGCATCAGCCACAACACCGTCATGCATCATATGCAATAACAGCAACAACAATAGCAGCAAGAGCAGCAACACTAACATGCAACACCAATTGGTTGTGGCTGATAGGATATCACGATGCATTTATGCACGCAAACCAAATAAAGCAAACAATTACACAGAACCGTGTTACATTTAAAGTTAGTTGCCGCTCTTATCTGTAAAAAGTAGACTGCATAGGGATACACCCCCCTCCCGAGTTTCGCGGCATGGGAAGCGTCCGACTCGATTGCCGCCGTCACGCCGTGCGAAGCATGTTAGCTTTTTCCTTTCTGCTTCATAACCGTTGTTTTTCCTACAATAGTTGTCGCTAGTCTATTAGTTTGCTCCGTCACCTTTGATTCGCCTCCGTGAGGCGTTCCACCTCGACCAGCAGAAATGTAAGCCACGCAAGCGCTCGGCGAGTACATGCCGGTATATACATTGACGCTTCCTCTCACGCGACTGCCTCAGCTTTCCCCCGGCGTGCATGCCTTGCATCCTCCACAGAAGTTGAAATCCCCGTGTATCTGTGCGTTTACGGCTGCTCTGCGTGGCGGGCTGATACTCGTCGACCTCGTCGGGCATTACGCTCACAGATTGTTAAAATGTGATACCACGCAGCATGATGCGAGCAGCAACTACATATAGGTTTCAACCTGAAATGACACGACAATGGGTCAACTTGCGTGGTTTAGAGGCCCTATCCATGCTTATTCATCGACTAAGGCCTTAGGGTTCCTGAGCCAGTGTATGTAGGTGCGTGTCGGTGGTCATGCCACGACGTAGGTCGGGCGCGCGTGACGGCGTTTTTGCGTGTACAAAAAAGCGCGTTTTCGGCATTTCGGGTACCGCCGTGCTGATCGCGCGTCCACCGAGCAACCTTTGTTGAGCGGGGGCCTCCGCGCTCACCCGGGCCCACGCTCAAGAAATCTGTAGGTCTGTCGGGGTAGTGGGTGTCGAAGAGGGGGGGGGGGGGGGGGGGGGGGGGGGGGGCAAGCCCCCCCAATGTAGTGGGTATCTGGATCCGGCGGGCCGCAGGCAGACGGAAATTACTCAAAAAACCTCCGTACGGGGTTTTCCCGCGGCGGCGACCCGGAGGGTCGTCGCCGCCAAATCGTGTCTCTCCTTCTGTCGCGACCGTCCTCCTTGCCGCCCAAGCTTACTCCTCTCCCCGGGAGATATAGCTGTCGACGTAGCGGCTCGCAAGTGAGCGCCCTACCATGGTGCTGCTCCCCAACTAGCTCGACGCCGGGTACGGACATTAGTTGAATTTCCGAAACAGCCCTCCGTAAAGGGTATTCCGGCGGCGGTTGATCCTGAGGATCGCCGCCGCCTCACATAGCCGCTCCTCCGTCTGCGACCGGCCACCGGCCCGTGCCATGTCTTGCCTCCCCCCCCGGGACGTTTCGACATGCACATGGATGGTCGACGGCTAGCGAGCGCCCTTTCCCGGTGCTGCTTCCCGGCTGGCCACCACCAGCTCTAACACCCGCCTCCCACCGCTGATCCGGCCGTACCTTCTTCGCCATCAAATAACGCTTCCGTAGTACAAGCCCCACCCCCTTGAAATAGGAATGTATTCAGGAGTATTAGACAGCGAAAAAACATATCGGAAGGGCCGAGCGGGAGATCTTGGTGCCGGTATTGCACAGAAATTATTTTTTCAAAAGCCCTCTCTACATGGCTTTCCCGACAGCTCTTGATCCTGCGGATCGAGCCGTTGGCCTTCTTAGCCCCCTACCGTGCCAAGCCTAGCACGGCTACGGGGTTTCCAGCACCCACCACGGGGAGGTGAGGGGATGCCGACGGGCCCGCGACCACCCCGTCCGGGGCCGCCGCCGCTGCGCCGCCGGCAGGCGCCGAACGAGCTACCATAGAGAGACATGTTGCGGTCGTCCCAAACATCGACACACGCAAGTTCGAAGGTCCCATATCACTGTCGGGAGTACAAGACATGTACATGGTCACGAGACATACACATTAAAGCCAACACAATTGAGAGTAGGCGTAATAATTTTAAGGAACTAATGCGCCAACGACGGCTGAAACATCGCATGCGTAGACAGGATTCTAAAAGATTTCCATCGCGATTTGCGGATTCGATGTTGTAACTTTGCCCCTGACTGACCGACTCCCGCAGCTCTTGCTGCCAAGACAGCAATGCGTGTACGGAAATGTGTTAGCACTAGCATCCCGTTGCATAGTGCTTATGTACAAGGTAGCTATTTGTCATTCTAGTACTTAGTGTTATGCTATTAGCGGTACTCTACTACTCTATTCCCTATTTGTGGCGGCCGGCCGGCCTTGCCGGTGCCTTCGCCGGCCGCCATCGCTCTCTTCCCACTTCTTTAGTCACCACAGCCGGCCCCCCTTGGGGCCGGCACGACCTCCGTGTAACTATCCGTTCCCAACTCTAATAAAATGACAATGGCGTGTCTACACAATGCGTATGACAAGCGCGCGACACATGCAACGTGGCTATCGTGCTTGGGGAACACGAAGTACGCTAACAAACATGGATAGGCGAGTAACAAACTATAAAGAGAACATTCGGAACGAAACGGGAGATCTTTCTGCGGCGCGAATAGGCGGCGATGGAGGCGAGACGTTGCATTGTGACGCCTACGCAGCTTTGCTTGCACACGTAGGTAAACGGGCAAGGATGAAATCATGAGCTGTGTGACGGGGTCTCTTGAGAGGGGCAATGCATGATATGGGTATTCAACGGGAGCTGCGCACCTCTATACAAGTAGATGGCCGATGGTCGAGCAAAACGCGTTGTGCCGCTGACTTAGCGCAATGAAGACCGACATGAGTATGGCGGAAAGAACCTAGTTATACTCACCTAGTTGTGTCGTTGGGCAACATCGGCGTGGATCGTAAAAGCATATGCGTTGGTCCTCCAAGCTTCTAAGGGTGGTTACGTTGGGGTAGGCAACGCCTCGTTGGGGATGAGGCAGAATGGCGAGGGGGGATCTGGACATGATCTGCCACGGCGATCGTGACGTTTAGTTCTTTTGGTGTGTCAAGCAGCTCCTTCTTGTGTTTAAATGCCATTAGTAGCCGACGAGAAGATCATCACGAGCGGGTGTGGCCGCATTTTTCGCATTTGCGATATTCAATGATACAACGCAATATACAATTTAGCCATTTCAAATCACCATAAACGATTGATACAAGTGGTTTAGACAAGAACATGTTTCGTACTAGTACTTTACCAAAAAAATACACAGATAGCATCGTCGTATCACAAGCGAGATTTGAAGTTTGATAGCATCAAAAATTCAGGATTTTAAGGAGGGTATGTGGCCTTTTAAAGGGTGCTAAACGGTGTGGTTGTCAATTTCGGAAGGTGTGAGGATCACAACTCATGCACGCAAAACATTTATGATTATCTCGAAAATTGTACGAATCGACGTATTGCTCATGGCAACTGTCGTTTCGCAAAAAAGACGACATGGCACAACTAGACGCAATTGCCTACGCTTGCTCTCGCGTTTCTTTTCCCCGCACGCTCTAGCGACTGCATGATGTGGCATATCGGAACGTTTCCTTCGTTGACGTCATGCAACTCATCTAGTCTGTCCGACTGCATTTTCGGGGAAGTTATAAGACTCGCTAGCTTCATGAACGTTTCGTACGGGAAGAATCTAGGACTGAAGAATTTTGTCTAAGTTTCCCGCGCATAATTGTCATCATCCCGCATGTAATCTCATTTTAGGATTGCGTGCCGCTACAATATGTTTTTCGTCTCTGTTTTTCACCCGCGCTGCCTTCCCTACCAAGTTTTTGCCTTGCCCTAAAGATTGCCCGCCGGAGGAGAAGGGCGCGATAGCGTCGATGCTTCCTCCGGTGACCGTGGAGCTGCACGAGACGGCGCACATAGCCTTTGCCTCGACACAATGTACTCTGTCGGTGATTTTTTCGACCGCGGCGATAATGGCGGTCAAGGGGGCCCAACTGGTATACGCGGCGAACAACTAGCCCCTACCCTTTGAGGATACTTGGTTTTACGGCGGGCGTTGGGCATTGCTACCACCATACTCAGACCCGGAGGTAACCCCCCCCCCCAACCTCCCCTTCCCCTTCGCGCGTGCCGTGCTTGTATTCCAACACCTACCGACCCCGCTAAATATAGCGTCTCCTTTTCGTAAATGCTAATATCTATATACAACGAGCTAATTATGCCTTTACTATGTGCCATTCAAGCATACGTGAAACAGACTTTGAAGACCCTTGTGCTTCACCCGGACTTAAAGAAATTGTTGCGATAACCCATACGGAAGGCAATTGCGGCTTGGGTCATCCCCGAGGTGCGCTTTTTGCCTGAGCGCGCCGGATACAAGCGGGGGCACCCCAAAATCGCTTACATCAAAACAGGTGAGCTTACTACTAACCACATCTTTTTCACATTGACAACTACTGCCTTTCAATTTTCTTTCCATTGAGGTTAATCATGCAGAGCTGTTTTGAGCTTATTGTATTCATGTTTTTGTCACTTGCAATAAATGGACACAATAAGTGTTTGATGCTCTCTTTATATGTTATAGGCATTCGTGGTGCGCGGAAGGCCGTAGCGCGCGAAAAACGTGCCCTTCCCGCACGCAAGTAGCTGATGAGCGCAAGCATGGTGCTTTTCGAGGCTCCCGGGAGACTCAGCACTCGGGATGCGAGCGTGTTCTGGCTGGAGTGCCGGGGGCGGGCATGGTGGGGGTGGAGGATTCGACGGAGCGAGATGTTTCCTTAGAATCACGTGAGTTGGTAGCAAAGAAAGGGACGGCAGTGGTGTTTTCGGGGGAAGCAACCGTGGCAAAGGCAGTAGCAAGCACCGAGGACAAGGAACCGGTAGGGGTAGTAGATAAAGGGCCTTCGAGTTTGGTTGAGGCAAAACGCATAGAGGTTGTCAGCATGGAGGACGTAGTAAGACATATGCGGCAGGCACAAGAGGCATAGCAAGCAGCGGATGCTCGCATAGAGGCTCGGCTAATAGTGGCCCAGGCGCGGTGGGAGTAACACTAGAGGCGCATGTTGCCGGTACTGTCAGCAAAAATATGGCAGCTGCAAACTCTCCGTCCGGACGCGAAGGTAGAGGCATTCAAGGCAACACTCGGACGGAATAGAGAGCAGCCTGCCGTGGTGCGCCCAACAAGAGCACGCGACTAGAAGACATGTCTAGCCGCGGAGCTAGAATGTTAATAATGGATTTAGAGCAACGGCCAAAACAGTCGTAAAAAACATATTGTACTTGAAATCAACATCCGTGTGAAGTAACTTTGATTTGTATACTACACCTTTTTTGCATTCACCCAAACATGTTTATTTATTTGAGCATTCACCTCAACAGTTATTTCTGAGCATTAAGCTTCGCATGTTTTTGTGAATTCACCTCAGCATTTTTCTGAGCATTTGCCTGTGCATGTTTTTAAGCATTCACCTGCTCATCATTTTTCCCGAGCATTTACCTTAGCAATTTTTTGTGCATTCACTTTAGCAGTCTTTTTTTGAGCATTTACCTTAGCATGTTTTGAGCAATCACATGCTCATTAGTTTTTTTCTGAGCATTGAACTTATCATGTTTTTGAGCATTCACATGCTCATCATTTATTTTTCTGAGTATTTACCTGGGCATGTGTTTGAGCCTTCACCTCATATGTTTTTTTTCTGAGCATTTACCTTAGCATGTTTTTGAGCATTCGCAAACTCTACCATGCTTGGCACGGCTACACGGTTTTACCAGCGCTAGGCGCATGACATGCGCTTTTATGAATATTATTAAGTTGTAATTTACGAACCATACAAAGGCTAGTAGGGGTCAAGTGGATTTTGTCGATGTTGATGGTACAGGTAGCGATATCGTGAAACGTCGATAATGACGGTATCGATATATATCTCGGATTGTCGATGATGTTGATGGTGTTGATATTTTGTGATGTCGACATCGATGGCACGTCAAACAGATATTATCGCCAATGTGTCGATATTTGGACGATATATCAACACTTCGGGCTTTAATGATATCTTATATATGTTTTGATGTTTGATGGCATTGATAGTAGCATAATTGGCTTCATGTCGATGTCACAATCTGGCACATCGACGGCACCATCAACGGATGATGATGATATTATCGACGATGTATCGATGGCTTATCCCTAACTATACCCGGCTATAATTTCATAAGTTGACATTGCAACTATGGACAAAAAGTTACAAAACTATATATTGACACGGTTTTCTTTTGCGCAGAGTTCTGTGATATTGCACATCACATCGATATGATCCTTGTTTTGGATACCATTTACACTCGTCCGTGAAGGTGGGGGAGTATTGTTTTAAAATCACCCGGGGGTCCGGAATCCTTGACAATCGGTAATTCAACTTCAAGAAATGGTGACTAATTGAACACTATAAAAAGGCGTCGTCATCATTGGTTGTCCATTCCGCTCGAAGCGACCTCAATGTCGACAATGCCATCGACCTAGTCCGCAACATCTTTGAACAAGTGCTGCAAGACAGGGATGTAGGAAGGCAGGCGTGGAACATCTGCAAGGTTTACTGACATCAAGTCAAATGCTATGCAGGTGGAATCCTGGAAGGACGGGGCAACGACAGGGATCTTGGGGTATCGTTGACTGAAATGAGTCAACAAGGTCCTGTAGGCACCAGCGTCAGCTCCCACACGCACAGCCTCCCCAGTCATACTGTGACGCTTTGCAAGAGCTTCATCTGGCATGTCTTCAGGAATTCCACAAGAGCGCCAGTCAAGCCAACAGAACCAGAAACAAGGGGAGTGCGCGCATACATAAATCATAATACCGTTTTTTGGGAAATATCATTTGGTTTCGGGTAGCCTTCATCGATTGCCGCAGGTGAAAATGAGCGAGAAGCCAAAGACTAACAGCAAGAAAAATGCATTCAATCCAGACCCGCACCGTCATCAAATGTTGCCTCGTGAATAACCAGGTCGGCACCTTTTGCAGCGTTCACCATGTCCGCGCAAGGGCGGGTATCACCAGAGAACATGACCTGTAGGAAATGGCATTATGAACAGCGTATAGCATGGACAGCACTGCAGTGAGGGCCACTTCATTCTCAATCAGGTGGGGGGAGGGAGAGAGCGCAGGATACCTTCCACCCTCGCCTGGATTGAAACACCACTCCCCATGAATGGGCGCAATGGACCGCGCGGACATTGTACATTGATTTCAAACCAAGGGAACTCAGCGCGCTTTGCACTTTCGCAGTGACACTCGCTTCCACCGTCCACCAGTCTGCGAACGATTGGCAACACACGGATTGGTCAAGTTCCTTAGTATGAGAGCCTGACCAGAAAGAGCACTTTGTATATGGCTTGATGTAAAAAAATGACGATGAGGACGGTTGTGGCGAACTGCGTCCGGAGTTCAGTGCTAGGGATCCACTACCTGGCTGCTGAGAAGGATTCAGCAAGTTGATTCCGTCGACCCAATCATAGGCCAAAGATTCCAATTTGCTTAAAGATTGCAGGACTTCTCGCAACGGTTTCGGGCCAACAAGCAGAATAGGGTCGCAACTTGGCCCCAACACATGCTGCGAAATCAGCACGCCGATGGGATTAAATGGTCGTAAAGTTATGATACAAGTCGAATCGAAATTTAATCAAAGCATGAGGAAGTGCAAAGGGGGTGGAGCGCACCTGGCGAACTGCCAACAATCGCGCTAGGCCAACATGGTGATCTGCATGAATATGACTTACCCAGATCAACTTGAGTCCGGCAATTGCCCTGAAAGACAGTCGGCGTAACAATCGAATCAGCACCGCAGAACAAATATTAAATTTGAGTCGGTTCAATCTGCAATAAATTTTCATGGATACATGGGAATTGATTACAGTCCTGTTACCTTTGCGCACCCTCCACACCAAATCGGCGGACCATTTGACCGTACGAGTCTTCACCACAATCGAGCATCATACCGCCAGCATCAAACAGGTTGACATATATCCCCGTGACGTTGCGATACTTGCTTGGGATAGATGATCCGGTTCCGAGCAGAGTTATCTCACACTCAGACCGACTTATGTTCTGTTAAAGGGATACGAGACGGGGACAGGTTTCAGCAGTGCCACCAGGATCCAATATGTGGGAAGTCATGTTGCATCCAAAGAAAGGGGGAAGATGGGGGGGGGGGGGGGGGGGGGGGGGGGGGGGGGCGTACTGCAATTGTTGCAGGAATATGAGAGCCAATTTGGGTTGCCTGGGCTTTGAGAAGGAGCTGCGTGAATGCCTCATCGGTGACGGCTTTATCTTCAGTAGGGATAGGCACTTCACTTTCATCAACGCCAATTCGGGAGACTGGCCGCAGGTGGAACTTGAGTCGATTTCTACCAGGTACGCAGTTGGGAACCTGACTGCTCATGGGAAAAGTATCTGCAATAAAACACAAACCCGTAAGCCATTGTAAACCGTAATGTTGGAAGTACGGGCAGGTAAGGAGAGGAGAAGAGGCGACAGCAACTCACTTGACGTCCGTGTGGAATGAAGAGGAAAAACATCTTGATCCACAGCATGTAACGATCTCTGCAACCTCGCTGCGGAGAACAACACGGTCTCGCCGTTGCATTCCGATGCCATTATGTGAGTGGCCTTATCGCCAAAAGTCTTCATCCACGACACATACTGAGCATCTGAAACCACCTAGCGACGCACATCATCGCAAGTTAAAGCATGGCGAACAACCTGGAAGCTGATAATCAGTATGGAAAACATAATTACTGATACATTATCAACGAAAACAGACAAGGTGTGGTTGCTTTACCTGTTGCGGCGACAAGTGTACTAAACAGACAGTGCCGCTATGCTCTCGTGACTCCGAGCTCGAGTCGATAACAAAACTCGCAAGTTTGGTTAAAAGCGAGTGGAGGTAGCCAATTGTTGGACAGTCCACGACAATGACTGTTGAACCAGGCACGCCGGGTCCGAGCACCTACCCAGACACGACGTTTATAAGACGCCAAGCTCTCTACCGTGGTCATAATCACTTAGAAAGAACATGAGTAGCAAAACTTATCGAACCTGGTCTGGCCGGACAATTGTCCCATCTGACGCCTCAACTGATTCACCTCTGACTAGTTGCGCAAATTTTGGTCCCTTCGGCACGTTCAGAGCGGCAGCTTTCTCGGGCATGAATTTTCCGGGAGTATCGGCAAGCTTCGCCACGTAGCAAACGACTGGGTCAAGGTTAGAATTATCACGCCCGTGGTATGACGCCCTCTGCCGTTTTACCTCGCGCTCGGCGTTTTCGTTCGCAGCTGCCGAAGGCGATTGTTTCACCGATTCCGGGTTCGGTGCTGCAGTGATGACGACTGAACGGATGGACACCACGGAGTCCTCGAAGACGGGCTCGAGAGGAGTGTCTCCAAAAAAGTGCTTTCCAATTCTATCCAGGTGCGAGCTCGATATAAACGTGTGCATCGCATCAACAAGGCTATGAAGCCGTTTATGGCCTAAACCAGAACATACACGCGGAACCGTGAATTGAGTGCTCTGTGGATAATCACGGTCATGGATTCGCCAATGCGAGGCATGACTGAAACTCAGAACGACGTGCGCGTATCCTCACCATACATCGCAAGTTCCATGGTTTCTTCCTGATCCTGAACGGATAGAACCATACCGGGCAGTCCTCCAGCGGCCTCCATGGAAGACCGGGTAAACATCGCCGCAGATATCTGACATTCATGTAGTTGTAAGGAACAGCTGACTTTTTCAATGCACTTGAAGGGGAGAGTTAACAAGGCGCACCTTGTTGAGTTTGAACTTGTTCTCTGCGGCATAGCGTTGAAAGCCTACCAACAGAGAGGCCCCCAACATCAGTCCCTATACAGCAGTACAATATACAACGCTTGCAGCGCGGGATTCAAGTGGGTGTCAGGAAATATGGAGGGTGCAACCTTCAGGGAGGTTGAAAACGAATCGTGTGTGGTCAAAGAACAGCATCGCAGAAGGTACTCCTCCAATGTCCCCACCTGCTCCCAGAATCTACCGAAGACGAACAGTGCATGATGGGCAAACATTCAGGTACTGAGCAACATGCACGTCCGGAAGGAGACCGTAGACACATAGAGGGCGCCATAAGGCTCCACTGCGTCAACTGCGACGTTTGTACTGAAGTTCCAGGATCGAGTGGAACAAAAACGATAAAACGTACCTGCACATGAGCGCACGTGTTGGGAGACCTGACGTTCAGGGACGTGGCTTTCCCTCGCACAGCGGTCACCCTGTCCTTCTTGATACCCATAATGGAAGAGCAGTCACATCCGGCGGGGCCACTACAGGACCAAACCTGCGGGCGGGAGGTGGATGGATGTAGGGTCCTTTGGGGTTAAGAGTCAGGGGGGCTTTTTTGAAAATGAAAAGGATTTATAACACGTCCCAGAAATCCCCCGCAAAAGAGAGTATGATCCGACCACACGAGCTGAGCACACCCATCTGCCGCGCTCGCCCATACGAACATTGCGAGTCCTAAAAAACATCCCGCAACCGCCGGCTATGTTCATTGTTATTCATTTATTCGTCGAGTAGTATTATCCATAGCCTTTTCATCCACATAGGATTCGTAGCTTCTTAAAATTGCCATCAATGGAACGATCGGTGCGCTTTCGTCTCTTTGGAAATTGGCATGGAACGACATGGAACATGCGCGGCATTCATTGGAGGCTCGTCGATGCTGAACATCTTGATTACAATATATCTTGATTACATGAAAGACCATAGACAAGCTCTTCGATACTCTCCCTCAATAAAACACAACTATCTGCGCGCAAACTTTAACAAATCCATCCAATATACGATATTGATAACTGTTCAGCATACATGCAGCACGAGTAAGGTACCCAAATGCATTTTTTACTCCTGATCTTTCTGTATCTAATCTTCTGGATATTGAAATCAAAGACAGTTCATGGATTAGGGGAAAACTTCGAAAATGTCGGACTTGTGGAATAAAACACAATCGAGCGCATGAAATGTGGAAAGACAGACAGACGATAGACAGACAGTCAAACATATTTCAGCACATCAATTATCAAGCCGTTGGCACTATTTTGGTACATTTCGGGCAGGTAAGTCACAGACAATGTCTGGAATCTGTTAAGAGAGCATAACTGTCAAATGTACTTGCAAAATCGGTGAACAATTTATATCATTAGATAGCTCGGCTGGTAATTCTAGTGGTTGCGAGTCGTTCCCCTCGCGTGGGTGCTTCTTATACTCGCAACTTGCGGTCTCAGTCCTATGATGGCACGCAGGACTGTGCTCGCCGGTCCACCTCCGCTCCCTTCCGTCGCTCATGGGCGATGTGCGGCGGGAGTTCAGGCAACGTCTTTCGGTGCTTCTCCATGGTACCTTGGGTTCCTATCTTTGCGGTGCTATGCACGAGGATTGTGCTGATGATGCTGCCCGTTTTCCTGCCCCGCGTGCTGAGGCCTTTTGTTTTCATTCTCCCTATTGTTGGTACTTTACACTGTTTTCTTTTGTATTTAGTTGATTTAGATTGGCGACTGGATTCAAAGTACCTGTGCTGGCACGTTCTAAGTCAACAATCCTGCTCTTTCGTTAATCCAGCTATTGTAATTATCATAAGTTTGTCATTCTATCTATGAATGTGTGCGTATGCTTTTATGCTTATTTGTTTGTGTGTCCGCTAGCTTACCACTTCTTTAGATTTGGTACTACGAAAGCAACACAATGAGTTGGAAAACTCATGTTTCTGAAGTACCCAAAACCCTTTATTCGCGCGGATAGCTGATTAACATGTACCCCGCGATAGCACCTTGCTCACTCGCGGCGCTATATGTCGTAGTTCGGTACATATGTGGATTGTGGCCACAGATATCATTTGTGCTTTCTCGACGCGTCGGTAAAGCGTACGCCTAATACGCAAACGGTCGCGGGTCCGATACCCGATGAGTCCGATCTTGGTGTGTAGGCGTGTCACGGCCCAACATGAACCCCACCTTCCACACTATACGATCCCGTGAGTATTTCCGCTAGTGGCCACCATCTTTACAGCACCGGCATTATCGCTCTCTACGCAATTCCTTGAGTACAAGCCACATCTCGAAGTACACGCGTTGTTTCTTGTCTAATGGCTATGAGCACCCTACCAGCTCAGCAGCTTAGTTCCCATATGGTCTACGCAGTGATTTAACGATTTCGATTCATCCACTTCAAGCAACATCAGTTTCCCTCGTGTTGTTCTCCCAAGGAAACGTTACTCGGCCACTAGGCCAAATAATCCAGGATAATCAATAATTAATTCATCGGCTAGATTTCCGTAATGGTTATTAATGATTTGTAATCTGTTGCCGTTGTATCGGATACTGCATTCATATTACGCATCAGAAATGTCATGTGTAGTTTTTTAGGGCTCCCTATTCTTTTAATCCATATGTAATCCTTCTATGATTTTTATTGTTCTTATACTACTAATTCAATCCGAAATCCCGACTGCGGGCTCAACCGACCAGTTTAGACAAAGTGTGCACGAATATTACCCGAAGTAGAAGATGAGGCTTGAGCTCCCCTCGTTGCTGCCCTTACGAGTCCTTCCTGCCCTACGACTCTCTAGGAACACCTCGCATCTCCTGCCAGCATCTATGGGTCTTACCTACAGCAGCTACAGATCAGCGCACGGCCCCGGAACTGTTCCGCTACACCTCGTATCGTGTTATCTTTTTAACCGCTCTCTGTATAAACTTTTCCGTCATCGCTACCAGTAAAATAACTCACTACATACCTTCTCATTCTTTTACAAAGCTTCGTCTGACGCCCGTAGACCTGGCAAGCACTACTACCCGCTCACTTCCCCGGCAGTACTACATAGTGTGCTAGCTTTTAGACAGGTGCACAGCAAAACATGCTAGAGCAGTTTTACAAACCTGATGAAGTTGTTTCGAAAACAGCAAGGCATTTTATATTTTAGAAATCTGACAGTGATGCATCCCTGTACTGAACCTTGCCACCATCTGCGTAATCAACCACGTAAGATGGCTTTTGGTAGTCATACATAATGCTGTATGCTCACCATGATAACATCGGCGGGCAGAGTACCTGTCGTTGCGGTGCGTAGCTGTAGTTGCTTCTCCTTCCAAAGAGTCCGCAGCAGCCGTTACTTATCTGCAAAAATGCCGCTGCTGTTTTACGCATGCAACCGAGTCGTGAAAAAGCAGTGTGAGACGTGAGACGCCACGCGAGCCGACGCACATATGTTTGGCCTAATAGTGTTGATTGTCGAGCCCCCTCTTACCCCTTCGTTGCCCTGATATCTTGCTGCTACTCCCGTCATCCATCACGGTGGCGGGTGCGGCGGCGCTATCTACACTCTTCCACAAACGTCAAGACAAGATTTCGCACCTTCTCAAGTAGAAAATGTAACCATGCGTCGATTTTATTGACAAAAATCCTGAAATCCCAGGCAATGCTTTATTTGCCCGCAAAATGGAATGCGCCGACAACTACGAGGGGCGAATTCGAACACTGCCGGGCTTGTGAACTTGGGGTTATCGCGCCCGCACCCGTGCGGCACGCTCTTTGAAACAGTCACCGTCATGGTAAGACGAAAAGAGTACCGGGCGCACAACGCCGCAATATGAACGCTTATGCGACGGTCGCGCAAATATAATGCATAGGCGACGGAGGGAGGAGGTGTTGGACAGGCCGATGTGGGGGAAACGCACGAAATCGCGTAAGTAGACTTACCACCGATATGCGCACAACCCAAAGGCAAGCCGCTTTCGGCCACAATGTTCAAGCGATCATAACTTACTCATATATGGTCAAAACGTTTTTATAACAGGTGCCGTTGGACGCGTCTTTTCAATGCGCGTCGAACGCACCTACTCCGGAGTTCAATCACCCACAAATCAATTTGTTAGGAATTATTTTAATGTACGAAGTATTCCGGCAAAGGTGAGCCGCAGTGCCAATCAACACCCATCGAAGTCGGTTCACCTCTTGATGAGACGATTTGTGCGGGGTTTGTCGATACATTTTTACCAATTCTTCATTCCTATTGACCCCCGAGCCTAATTCCTGACGCGTGCCACGCGTGGGGCGCAAACACCACCGTCAACGTGATGCGTCCCTAACGGCCACCTTGGACCTCGCCCCTCCCCTAAGCCAATCGCCCTCGCATGTTCACAACGTGCAGTGTTTATTATCCAAACCTGCGTCATATGCGTTTTTGCTCGCTTGCTTTCCAAAAAAATCACCCGTGCGTGCGGCGTGAACTTTCGTGCTCTATTCACACACCCGCAAACCAAGCCTCGCGCATTGAACACCGCACCCACGCCTCCAAACCCCCTCCAAATAGCCCCCAAAAAAACGATTATGTGGAACACAGAGTAATATGCAGCTTGGTATGAGCGCTTGAGCAATGCCCAAGCGTGGCGCTCAGAATTACGTGTGTAGTTTAGACAATTTCCCGGGAATTTATGGGTTTAATTCGACAAACTCCACCGGCAACACCCGCTTTAAGCTGAGGTCTAACCACCCCGGATGGCGGCTTACTGCTTGCTTCTTGGCTCTCCTACAATTGGGTGGTACTCGGGTATCGTCGTTCTTGACGTGGTGAGAGGGGTGCGTGACCTTCACTAGCTTATGCTTAACATAATGCATGTCCGGACTTTTGTGGAGGAGTGTATATGGGATTTATATCCGCTGCAGAGTCGCAGTACGTGTGATAGTATCCGTATTCTTTATTTGGTAATGTTTACAAAGCAGGGGGGCTCTGTTTGACAAAAGTGTTGATCTCTTACAATTTTTGCTCGCAAGGGGCCCTTGGCCCGGTACGTACGCCAATTGAGGGAATCGGGAGGGAAGATTGCGTGAGCTGTGCTCGCGCAAAGGCAGAAGGTGGACGACCTCTGTGTGTCGGCGCGTCATATAGGGGTAACGCATGTCTTTGTTTTTACCACGTTGTCATGCGTATTCTAGCGGTTAGAGTTTGTAACGTCGTCGCAACGCCCGACTATTCTCGCCCCCATTGTAATTTAAACCTCGATAATTTCAATATGACCATTTATAAAGAAGGGGGAGGCGCCGTTTGCCATGTTGTCGCCATTGGGCGGGCTGTTCGGCGTAGGTTGTCCATCCCACGGTGTGAGTAAGCCGAAGAGGAACCATTCTGATCGTCATGCAAAGGTGGTCGGGTCGATGTAGTCGAGGACGACGCTAGACTCCGTTGACCAACCGCTGAAGTGTTTGATCTTTAGCAGCGTAACGCCGACGTTGTAAGCGGCTGTAGCATCCCCTTTACGTAGGGAGTGCGAGGTCCCGCTGAAACCGTCTGGGGGTCGTTCTTGCAATGCCGAAGTGACCTATGTGAGCCATCCAGAGAGCGTGTTGGTTGTCCATTATTTGTCGTGTTTTTCCGTGGTGCTAATCGCCCAACGCGCTGTCGGGTATTTTCCTCCCGAGAGCGTGTGTCGAATAGTGTCGAAGAACAGTAACATTTTATTCATCTCGGTGTGTACCGTGGGAGGCATGTGTGATGAGTACAGTCATGCAACAGTACATTGCCGGACATTGTACAAGTACTCGTTACTAATTCCAATTCGTGCTTTTCCATCGGACGGACGTACATACGTGGGTACGTCGCTACTGCAATATTCATAAGGGTGTTGATGCATACTATACGACCAGTACCTCCCGGTATGTACAGGTACGCACAGTTAATCTAACTAGCCAGATGACGCGCCTAAGCGAGTTCTCCGACGCAGAACATGCCGCGTCGTGATTATCAATGCTAGGCAGGCCGCGTCCTTGGACAGATGACGACGGTTAGACAGCCCTAACGCATGACACGTAAGCGAAGCAAACATGCGTAAGCTACCTGGGCAGAGACCTATTTAAGCCCAGTGCAGTAGAGGGAGGAGATAGAACCATTTAACAATTCCATTGTTCACATACAACATATACTATTAAAGTACAGCAGTGAAACATCCGTTCGACATCATCTCTCGACAACATCATTTTGCCATCTTGCAACGACAAAACTATACAGATTAGAACTGATTTGTGCTAGCATTTAGCTTGAGGAGGCTAACCGCCACACTGGTTTCGGAGCCGGGCTGCGGTCCGGGGAGAGTCCGAGGGGGGCCGTGGTAGTGTCGTAGTTTGGTACATATGTGGCATGCGGCCACATAAGGCAACTATGCTTTTGCGGTGCGCCGGTAAAGCGCACGTCTAATACGCAGAAGGACTCGGGTTCGATACCTGGTGAGTCCGATTATGGTATGTAGGCGTGTCACGGTCCGAGATGAACCCCTACCTTCCACATTGGCTTCGGAACTTTTTGGTCGACGCACGTTTTCGCTACCATTTGATTCGCTCGACGTTGCTTGATTGACTCGATATGGCTTATGTTGGACTTGGACGTTACGTGGTGGTCGTGATTCATGTTGGAGGGACTAAACTGTCGAACATGAAGCTTATGTTACAGCGTGAGCCTTGTACCGGTAAAACTTGGTTCCCGGCTGGCTCTATCACAACTAACGAAGAGCGTGTTGATGCTGCCGTTCGTGAGTTACACGAGGAAACCGGCCTTACTTTGACTCCATATGACTTGACGCTGTTGAGTGACGCACATGTTCGAGTTGCGTTACCTGAAGGACAACAGCTTGTTTACGTGCACTCGGCTTCTGTTCCCGTTCCGGTCGCTACAAGTCACTTGCGTACTCATGCTCGGCTCAAGCAGGTTGTTACCGCTCAATCTACGATTAATCCGGATGGTTATATGCTTTAAGTGCCACAAGAAGGGACACCGATTGTTTCAGTGCCCTGAACTGAAGGGCAAGGCACCTATGGAGGCACCGCAATCCAAGAAGCAATGATGGTGGCAAGGCTGTTCTACTAACGAACTGGAGCAGCCGGCTACATCTACTGTTCGTTCTGAGACACTGTTAGCGACAGAGGTCGTCGATCTACCTTCGACATCTCCATCGACTACAGTCGCGACACCTGCAACTTTAGTAGCAGGTCGTCATCGTCAGACAAAGCAGAGACATAGTCGTACACATGTAACCAGACGTTCGATTGATTGGAAACTTGTTGACTCTGTTTTCGACCCTTTGCATGCACGATTCAACTTCACACTGGAGGGATGTGCTAATGATGAGGGTCTAAACTCGCACGGTGACTCACTGTTCGCCGAGTGACTCGATTCTTGAGAGGGACTTGTCAGGAGAACGGGTGTTCATTAATCCACCCAGGGAGTTAGCTGAGCAGATTGCACAGCATTTTGAGGATTGTCGACGAACATCTCCGACATCTACGATGGCTGTTTTTGTACTACAGAAATGGGCAGAATTCGCTCCACGGAATAAACACTAGAAACTCTACCAAGAATTCCCAGCGCGGACACAGCTTTTTACTCGCAAGACACTAGAGAACCCAGTGCAACATGAGGTGGTTGCTCCAACTCCTTGGCATGTACAGTTGTGGTTAGTCGACGCAGATTGTGCGTTTTACGACTTGACATCACCTACAGAATCTGACCAACCCACCTCGGTACATGTACCTCCTGGCGACGCGGAACAGTCCATTGCTACGCTGCGACAATTTTCTCCGCCGGCTACAGCCCTATTGACTGACCTCACGAAAGCTCGACCGTTAATTCGAATCGAGCTGACTGTGAAAACTCCTGATGGCGGACACCAGATTTTTGGATTAGTAGACTGCGATGCGACGCTTGATTTCGTATCTGAGGACTTCGTACGACGCTTTGCTTTACAGACTCGGAAGTCTGTGACCAAGACCCATGTTCGACTCGCCAACGGACAACGAGTGACTTCTTCGACAGTTTGTGATGTTACTTTTGAGCTGGCTCGCCACGAATTTCACCGGATTTTTTACGTCTTACATGATTTACGTGCTGCTGATTTAATCTTGGGTTTACCATGGCTTGATGACGAACATGCCTCTTTACAGTTTGGTTCAACCCAAGTTTTTTTCTTTAATGGACGGCACAACAATGTAGAGCACACTCGAGGAACGACGCCCCGAGTGTCTATTGTTATCATCTACTAAGGTTCAGAAACTCATGCGCAAGACGCGCCGCAACAGGGTACGTCATGCTGAATTTTACGTCATTGAACTTACGCGAGCCGCTGACCAACTAACTGACTTTCACACAGGTGAGGAGCTAACTGCAAAACAACGTGACAACTTCCGGTCGTTACTCTACGACGACTTCCCGGAGTTACTGCAGAATGTCGACTCTCCGCTTGTAAGCCGACAGTGGGATCATCCCATTGAAACAAATGGCCCGATGCGACGTCAACGGCTAAACAGATTGTCACATGCAGAGCGCGCTGAGCTAAATCGACAGCTCAAAGACGCAGTGGAGGCTGGATTGACCCGTCCCACCTATAGTGAGTTCGGCTCGCCAATTCTTTTTGTGCGGGAAGTTGATGGCTCGCTACGTCTGTGCATTGACTACCGTGGCCTTAATGAGGTTACGCGTAAAGATGCTTACCCACTTCCGCGTGTGGACGACACGCTCGACGAACTTAAGGACGCGAACTTTTACGCCCACCTCGACCTCGCCTCTGGCTTCTGGCAGGTTCGAGTGCGTGACCAGGACATTCACAAGACGGCGTTTCAGACCCATGATGGCTTAATGGAATGGGTCGCCATGCCGTTTGGACTGTGCAATGCACCAGCTACATTTCAGCGGATGATGAATGACATTCTTCGCGACTTTTTACATAAGTTCGTTACTGTCTACCTCGATGACGTCTGTATCTACAGTCGAACTCCGGAGGAACACCTGGAGCACCTGCGTGTCGTGTTGCAACGATTCAAGGAGTAAGGCTTGAAATTACGCCTTAAGAAGTGCTTCTTCGGCCCGCAAGAGATGGGGTATCTGGGCTATACGGTGTCACTTGGTAAAAGTTCGGTTTCCACAAAGAAAGTCGAGGCTGTTGCATACTGGCCAGTGCCCAAGACGCAAAAGGAGGTTCGTAGTTTCGTACAGTTCTGCAACTTCTATGCCAGATTTATTCATCACTTGAGCGACCTTACGGCTCCATTGACGGACTTACTGCGGAAGTCCCAACCACAGAAGGTTACGTTGACGCGTGCTTGTTTGGAAGCCTTTGAGACTCTCAAGTTACGGCTCATTTCCGCGACATGCGTGATCCTCCCGGAGGTCGGCTCGGACGCGACGTTCACCGTGGCTACCGATGCTTCAACAATGGGGATTGCAGCAGTCCCGTTGCAAGACCAAGGAGGAGGTCTTCACCCAGTCTCTTACTGGGCGCGTAAGCTGAATCCAGCTGAGCGTGGTAACACTTACTCTGCGTACGACTTAGAAGCTTTGGCCGTATGCGAAGCTGTCAAGCATTGGAGGTGCTATCTTGAAGGCTGTTCTAAGTTCCTTGTCGTAACAGACCACGACACACTGCGACATCTGCTCAGGCAACCAAACAATAGGCTGAACAAACGGCAAGCCAGATACCTACGGGATTTGCAACCGTTTGTGGGCTCGATGACACTTGCATATCACAAGGGAGCCGTGAACGAAGCTGACCCGTTAAGCCGGCGTCCGGACTTCGTACCCCAGGCCACAGTTCCATTATTTTGGGATGGCGAGGTTCCGTCAGATCGAGAATTACGACGGAAGTCCCAGCTGCTGTTTGAAGACGCACATTTAAATTTACTGATTGTTAACGCGTTGCTGCTGAGCCTTGAGTTCGCTGATCTCATTCGCGAGGGGTACTCCCAAGACTCGTTTTATGGGGACGAGGGTAAGTGGACGAAAGACAGCCGGATTGAAGCTTGAGACGGATATTTTGGCGCCTCGATCGCCTCTGTATTCCACAGACCTCTGAGCTCCGACTGAGATTGATCACAGAGCTGCACGCAAGTTCGTCAGCTAGTCACAAAGGAGTCGCTAGCACTCTTGCTAAAGCACTCGACAGATTCTGGTGGAAACGAATTCGCCAAGATGTGAAAGATTTTGTGAACGTTGCGTCGTATGTCGACGAGCAAAGATTCGACCGCATATGGTTGCGACTCTTTACCCACTACATGTTCCACCTAGACCGTGGCATACAGTTGGTCTTGACTACTTGACACACTTACTTGAGAGCAATGGCTTTAACAGTGTGCTGATTGTAGTAGACCATCTAACTCGAATGGCCCATTTTCTGCCGTGTACATAGACTTTTAATGCCGAAGAAACTGCAACTTTGTTTTTACATGGAGTCTACCGTTTACATGGACTACCGCGTGTGCTTGTCAGTGATCGCGACCCGAAATTCATCAGCGGCTTCTGGCAGACACCTTGGCGACGCCTTGGAACGCGCCTGAACATGTCTTCCAGTCGACATCCAGAAACAAACGGACTGACAGAGCGCGTAAACAGCACGTTTCAGCAGCTTCTTCGTTGCTTATGTTGCTATGATGGCTCTGATTGGACGACACTACTACCACGAGTGGAATTTGCGTACAACACCTCGCGTGCACTCGGAATTGAACACACACCGTTCGAGGCTAATATTGGATTCTCTCCGGAGGAGCCTCCTGATCTGTTGTTCAGCATGCGACCATGAATTCCAGTTTCGTAAGACGCAACAGAACGGTTAAGATTGTTACAAGACGTACATACTCTGGTACGCTCGGTAGTACAGCTACACAATGACGAGATGCAAGCGCGCACAGAACCGTCTATAGCGCCACACTTCGCTAGAGGAGACAAGGTGTCAGTCGTCACAACAAACTTTTTTTCTGCGTGGACAACCGAACCGGAAACTTAGAGACATACAGCTTGGACCTTTTACAGTGGAGGAGCAAGTTGGGAAACACATTTACAGATTGAAACTTCCAGCGACAGTACGCTTACATCCTGTGTTCCATGTGAACAATTTACGACCATGCTCTACCACTCCGCTACGAACCGTTGTTCCGGTGACTATACATGCAGGAGACGACGAGGAGTTTGATGTCTCGCACATCTCTGTTGTGTGCATCAAGTCGCTACTTGGGTGACGAGGCAAATATCTGCTCTTCATGACGCACTTCAGTGATGACGACATTCCACGTGTCTGGCACCGGTTGAACGAAGTACACCGGACAACAGCGTTACAAAATTTCTTGGAGACGCCCCAATGGCACAAGTTTGCCAAGACTCATGCGTACATCGACTTCATGCACGCTCACCCAGCGCGCATTCTTGAGTCCCAGTAATTGCTTCAATAAAGGATCTTAGACCAAATTGAAATTGAAATTGAAATTGTTTACAACATGTACCGTATGCGCCGGTTTTTCACCAAAAGCCGGATGCGTCGGCTGCTGTCTCTGGGCCCTCCTAACTATGCCATACAGGGAACTTACAAGTCAGGGCTAGACCGTCAACCACTTAATCCAACCTCTCCAAGGGTGTTCGGGGGTTTTACTCCCCCCCGGGGAGGGTGCAAGTAGAGGTGAAGGACGTGTGTAGTCAGGGTCGTGCGTGGAGGCAATGTGCGGATGCGCGGCGGGAGGACGTGCGGGACTTGATGCGGTATATGCGTAGGAGGTGATGTAGCCATTGGACAGTACGCGTATGGAGTTGTGTAAGAATGCGTGATGTGTCGAGGCGTGCTTTCGAGACGAGTTTATCAGGAGGGTCTGTGCGGGCGGTGAGAAGGGAGGTGAGACTCGTGATAGTGGAGGAGTGCGGTGTACCTGTGCGGCTCATGACTATGGGGAGGATGTCGACCACTGTGCATGGCCAGTGGTTTCTGATGGCGTTCGCAAGGGGTGTGTATTTGGCACGTATGAGGTCGGCCGTGTGAGTGAGGTTGTTGTCTGTGCAGTACTTCCATTCCCCTATCTGAATCTTTTTTATGGATGCATAACGTCGGCGACCGTTGGAGTGGCCAATGAATATGGGTTCGAGGATGCGGATGAAGTCAGGTTTGTGTGCTGATGGACGAAGCAGTGGGGGGAGAATCTCAGGGGGAAGGACGGCGGGGCATGATGTTAGGGAGTCATGCGAGAGACCTTCATCAGCAGCAACAAGGCGGGTGGGCATGTGGGTGGGGTGAGGAGGGTGGCAGTCGAGTGGGGAGTGGGCAGGGGTGGGGGATTCAAACGATTTTATGGGTTTGTTACCGAAGTCTGCGGTGATGGTCTCCCAGCGTCCTCCGTTGTGGCGTTCCAGTAGGGATAGTAGGAGTTGCAGAGCGCTGTTGTGTCGGTCCTGTCTTAGTCCAGACATAGAGGGGCAGTTACCGGCCATGTGGCCGTTGCTAGTGAATTGGCCACATAGGGGGCAGCGCAGGGTGGGGTTGTGAGTAAGTAGGCGGGTGTTGTGGACTCCCCACATGAATTCTTGTTTGTGTGTGAACTGGATATTTGTGAGGGAGGAGTGTTTTTTGTGGTATGAGAAGTCGGCGCCGTCCTTCGCGGCGCGGGCGAGGAGGGCTCCGTGTTTGGTTGTATCCGAGAGAGGAGTGTGTGTGTGTTGTGTGCTGTATTTGTGTGCGTCGGATTTGAGGTTGGTGTATCTGTAGGGTATGGGTTCGCCTAGGGTTTGTGGGATGAGGGTGTACGGCCATGTCCAGTGGCCTATCGTGACTTCCGAACCTGTGGTGTATATAGTATCTGGTGGTTGGCCATCCGCAACTTGGTTTGCGAGGGTGTCTGCAAGGTCGTTACCGATGGAGTGGTTGTGGGCTTTGATTTTACCGAGGTGTGTGCGGATGCCTGCTGCGCAGCGGGTTTAAGGGTGTGTGTGATAGATAAGAGGGTGTCGCGGTGAATGTTATGGCGGTAGGCGGAAGGGCAGTTTAAGTAACCTTGAATTAGGCGAAGGGAGCATGCACTGTCTGTGAGGAGGTGGGTGCGGCCAATTTGGAGGCCTACATCTATGCCTGCTAATTCGGCACGATTTATTGTATGTGAGGGAGGGGTAGAGTTCACCAGGATTTTGATTTTGGTGTCCGAGGCGGGGTGGGTGGCTGCTGCTCCGAGGGGGGTCGAGCTGCCTTTTTTCGAGCCGTCTGTATATACAAAGTCCTGCCAGTTCCAAGCAGGGGTGCCTCTGGTGGGAGGGTACGTTAGGTGTACGCGTTCCGGGAGGGGGTAAGTGAGGGGGTGAGTTGGGTTTGGGGGGCGGTGGTATATACCTGTTGAGTGGGGTGAGTAGGAGACAAAGAGGTGTGGAGGGGGGGGGTGATGGTGGGGTTGGGGAGGTGAGTGTCGTAGATGGATTCGAGGGTGTTATGGAGTGCGTTCATGGCTGTGGGTGATGGGAGGGTGGAGAGTGCGAGGGGGTTAGCGACGAGGTATATGTCTACCATCCAGCGTGTGCCGAAGGGGGTAGGGGTGGGGTTGCCAGTGTGTTGGTCTGGGGGTAGGAATGTGTTTGCGTCATTAGGTAGGGTGTAGAGGTGGTGGGTGTATGGGGAGTCGATGTATTTGGAGTGGCGGTATGGTGTGTGTTCCCATCGGGGGAGGATGAGGATGGTTGCGCTGGGTGTGTGAGGGGCTGTGAGGTGTGCGCTGGTGATTGCGTGTTCCATGGCTCGTCTCATGCATTCGTGGTCGTATTCGGGGTTGGCTATGTTGGTGCCTTGCCAGGTGTGCGGGGCGTTGCTGCCGCTGGATGAGAAGACTATGTCTTCGGGGTAGAGGGAGTGATAGGTGTGGGAGTGAAGGGATTTATTGAGGGGGTCGGAGTAGAGTTCTGTCTGGATGCGGAATGTGTGACTGAGAGCGGTGAGGAGGTCCTCTCTGGTGGCCCATCTGTTGCGGGTGGTGGTGGCGGGCGTGGGTGAGTGGATTTCTGATCGGGAACCTAGACGTGTGAGGAGGTGGTAGACCTCCTCTTCGAACGTATGACGAGAGAGGTCGGGGCGGAAGAGTTGGTAAAGGTGGCGGACCCGGGGGCCGTTAAGGGTGGTGACTGCGCGGCCGTCGGGGGTGCAGAGTATAGTGGTGTCGGGGAGTGAAGGGTGTGCGTGGATAGCGAATTTACCGGTAGGGAGCATGTCAAGGTCGGGGTTGATGGGGTCATGGTTGAATGTGATGAGGGGGTGTGACCACGGAGGGGGTCCGGGGTCTGGCAAAATGGGTGTGGTGGAGGGGACATAGCCGGAGTTGAATGCGGTGAGGGCGGTGGGGCCGGAGGGGGTCTCACTGATGGTGTCATGGAGTTGTAGGCACGGGGCCCACTGCACTTCGTGGAGATGGGTGAGGTCGTGGTGTTGGCCGCGAGCGCACCAGTCGCACTGCCACGTGTCGGGGCCCTGAGCTGGGCGACACTGGGAGTGTATGGCAAAGTGCGGGCATGTGCAGCATGCGGAGGAGGGTTCTGTGTGTAGGGGTTCATGACAGATGGAGCAGGCAGAGGGGGAGGGGGTGGGGAGGCAAACCGATGTGGGAGTGGAGGAGATGAGGCGGAAGCCGTCGTCGAGTTGTAGCTGTATGTCCCATTCCGTGAGGTGTTCCGGGGCCCATTCAACCATGTATTGTGTTTGTCCGTATTCCGTGTCTTTGTGTTTGGAGATGATGCGTGTTACGTCGCAGGGGGGGTAGTGGTGGTCGGAGGGGGTGAGGTATTCTGTGTCGAGGTGTGTGATGGGTGCTATGGGGGTGGGGTGAGCGGTGCGGGCGGTGTTGATGCCGGATTGGAGGGTGGGGGTTGAGCGTGGGAGGTGAGGGGAGAGGAGGGGTATCCACGAGGGATGTATAGTGGTGGGGGGGGATGCCTGGTTGGTATTGAGGTTTGTGATGGGGAGGCGGTTGTGGATAGTATCGAGGGGTTCGGTGAGGATTGCGGCGAGGAGGCGGATGGGAACTGAGAGTGGGGTGGTGGACCCCGTTAGTGTGGTGATGGATTTGCATGATTTGAGGATGAAGGAGGATGAGGTGGCTCTGAGGAGGACTTGTGACCATGAGGTGATGTTATTTTTCCAGAGGGGGGTAAGGCGGGGTAGGAGGGAGGCGTGTGTTTTGCGGGGGGAGAAGTCGCAGTAGGCTTGTTTGTATGTGTGAGGGTCGGTGATGTGTGTGGCTTTGTCTCGGAGTGAGGTGAGGAGGGCGTTGTCTTGAGTGGTGAAGTGGGCGCGGATAGTGGAGGCGATAGGGTTGGTGAGGGAGAGTGGGGGGATGTTGTGGAATATGGTGCCCGCATCCCGTTGGGCGCGGACTAAGCACTTTAGTGTGGGTGGGGTGTGGCAGGTTGACATGATGGATTCCGAGGGCCAGTGGGAGTACGTGGTGGATAGGGTGCGTATGTGTGCGCGGGCCATGTGGCCTCTGTAGCCTGAGGTGTTCATGGTTTTATGAAGGTGACAGACTGTGAGTTGTGCGGCGTGGGCTTTGAGGGAGGGGAGACCGTATCCTAGGTCTGAGGTAGGGCGGTGAAGGGCAGTGCGGGGAAGGTTACGTACCGAGGAGACGGCGGAGCGGAGTGCGCGGCAGATTTGTCCTTCGAGAGTGTCGAGTTGGGAGTCAGTGAAGAGGCCGAGCTGGAGGGTGAAGTGCTTTCCGATGAGGAGTCCACGGATGACCCTGATTCTGCGGGATTGAGTTAGTGGGGAGGTGGAGAGGGCGGTGATGAGGGATGCGGTGGTACGTTTGAGTTCTTGCCAATGTTTGGTGAAGTTAAGAGAGGTGTTCAGTTCGACCCCTAGCACTCTGTATGTGTCCTTGGGGCCAATGGAGGGGATGGGGGCCGGTATGGAGTTTATGGAGATGAACTGTGTTTGTAGGCGGGATGCGAGGAGGGTAGTGTTGGCGCGGGTGAGGGCGTTGCCTGTACGCCAGAGGGCGCCGGTGATGCAGCATTTTCGGATATTGACCGTCATGCCGGTGTAGGCGCTGAAGAGGGAGAGTTTTCTTAGCTGGATGGTCAAGTTGGGGGTCGAGCCCGTGGCGAGGCTGAGGTCGTCTGCGAAGGCGTGTCCTGGGTAGGTGGCTGTGGGTTCTGTGGGGTCAGCGTTAGTGGCGGGGGGGCCTGGGCGGTAGCCCCGGCTTCCCACCGTGAGCCAGCGAAGGAAGGGTTCAAGGAAGAGGGTGAATAGGAAGGGGGAGAGGGTGTCACCCTGGAGGGTTCCGCGATTGATGTCGATGGAAGGGGTGGGGCCGTGAGGAGTGATATATGCTGTGGTTGAGACCCCGTATAGTTGTTCGCATGTGTCGACAAAGGTGGGAGGCATACCGAGTTGGCGCATGTGTTTGAACATGATTCGGTGGTCCGCGGCGTTGAAGGCACCTTTGAAGTCCGCGTACATGACGTAGATGTCTTTGCTGTGGAGTTTCGCATCTTCCATCGTCGTAATGAGGGAGGAAAGGGCGTCGTGGATGCTGCGGTGTTGTCGGAATCCGTCCTGTTGGTCGCTGAGTATGCCGTGGGATTCGGCGTACTTCGAGCCTGCTTCTTTGATTAGTGCTGTCCAGAGTTTAAGGAGGTTGTTCATGAGGGCGATAGGGCGGTAGTTATCGAGGAGGGAGGGGTCGCCTTTTTTATGTAGGAGGCAGGTTGTGCTGTGGCACCAATCAGGAGGGGTGTAGGATTTGTGGGCGAGGAGGGAGAGTAGAGAGAAGAGAGCGGAGCGGGTCGCCGGGGGTAGGAATTTGATTATTTCATTGGGGATACCGTCGGGGCCAGGGGCTTTGCCGGTGCCTAGGGAGTTGAGGGTTTTATCGAAGGTGTCGCGGGTAATCATGTCGGCAAGGGTGAGAGAGGGGTCACCGCGGGGTTCGATGGTAAAGTTGTCGGGGTTGTCAGGGAGTTCCCATGGGGGGGTGGGAAGTTCAGGGGGGGTGGCGCGGTCGAGTTCGCGAGCGAAGTGAGAGTGCACCGCGTCAATGACGGCTGAGGGGGAGGATGCAGTAGTGTTATCGGGTTTGGTAATGCGGTGGAGGGTGGAGGTGGTGCCGGCGGGGGGTAGGAGGCCGCTTTTAATTTTCAATTGGCGGTGGGAGCGTTTGGGGCAGGTGTCGTAGGCCGTGTTGGCTCGTGTTTTTATTTTATTAATCTTATCCAGGGTGGTGGCGTGAAGAAGTTGGCGGATGCGTGCTTGGCATTGTTGTTTGATGGCGTCAGGGGAGAGATATTCGGTTGTGTTTAATAGGGCTTGGGCGATGGGGAGAGGGCCGTTATGCTTGCTACATTTACGGAGCTTAAGTATTTGAGTGCGTGTTTTTTTAGTGAGCCAAGTGGGGTTTAGGGTCTCTTGGGTTGGGCGGGGTTTTTTGGCGGGGAGGAGGGGCCAGATTGTGGCTGCGTGGTCCATGTGTTGGGAGAGGAGTGTGGTGAATTGTGAGGCCAGGGTGTCTAGGGCGTCGGGGGTGGCCGAGGTGTGTGGGGTGTTGAGTATGTCTGCGTGAAGGGTTGCCGTTCGATTGATGAGGTCTGGGGTGCTGGATTGGTACTGTTGGATGTGGTCGGGTGTGAGGGGAAGGCGAAAGGTGAGTTTGCGCGTCGTGTGATGTGTGTGGGGGTGGGTATGGGGGGGGGGGGTGTGCTGTGAGTGAGAAAGGGGCTGGAATGACGAGGTGGATAGCAGAGTGGTCAGTGAAGTGGGAGGGGGAGGGGAATATCGAGCAGGATGATGGTGTGAGGGTGGTGGGGGAGGGAGGCGTGGTGAGCCAGTGGTCAAGGCAGCCCCCGCTGCGGGGGAAGGTAGGGATGGGGTCGTGGAGGGGGTGGAGGTGGTATTTGAGTAGGGAGGTGAGGGCCGGGTGTCATGTACCTGTGTGGGTGGTCGATTGGAAGTCCCCTCCCCAGAGGGTGCGGTGTTGCGGGTGTTCGTCCGCTAGTCTGAGGCCCCAGGCGGCAACTTCTGCGTAGAGGCGGGTCAGGTGGGGGGCGGAGAGCTGGGGCATATAAGTACCTATGAGGAGGTAGGGGGTGCCTGAGTGGGGGACGATTTTTAGTCCGGCGATATGGGGGATGAGGTGGGAGGGCGGGGTTAGGACAGTGGCAGACTGGAACGAGGTTCGGCGGACCGCGAAGAGGACGCCTGCGTTGGGTAGGGGCACAGGTGAGTAGCAAGGTCGGGAGCTTTTGAGGTGGTATTGGGGGAGGGCTACGCGCCAGCGAGACTTGTGGGTGTCGTGGTTGGTTTCAGTGAGAATTAAGACGTCCGGGTGGTGGGAGGTGGAGAGGTGTTCGACATCCATAATGGAGGTGTGTAGGCCGCGGGTGTTGAGGGTAATGAAGTGTAGTGGTTGGGATGTGTGGTGTGGGAGGATGGGGGAGGGGGCGGGGGGGGTGGAGCAGGGGGGGGCGACTGGGGGGCTCTTGACGGGTGGGGGTCTGGGGGGTGGGTGGAGGGGGGGAGGAGAGGGGAGATGTAGTGGGTGGTGTGTGTGGTGAATTGGACCGGGGGAGGGAAGGGTATGGGAGTTGCAGGGGGGTTCTGGGAGGGGTCGTTCTGTGGGTGGGGTTGCGAGGATAGGGGGGGGGATAGGAGGGTGGGGGGGGACGGGGTGGGTAGGGGGAGGGAGTTGGGGGGGTGAGGGTGATGTGGGGGGACATAAAGCGTCTAGGAGGTGGCGACGTCCCTGTGGGAGGGGGGCGGAGCGGAAGGTGTGCTTCCAGAGCAGAGTGTGTAGGGAGTACACTGAGGACCGGGGGTCGAAAGAGGGGGGAGTGTAAGGTTGGTCCGGGGGAGCTGTGGCAATGAAGTATGTGTGTAGGAGGACGTGGGTGCCGCACGACCACGCCCCATCGGAATCGTTTTGGCGAGGTGGGTTGAGGGAGTGTAGGGTGCTGATGGGAGGGGGGGGGGAGGAGTTCCAGGCTGAGAGGAGATTGAGGGAGCGGGCTAGGAGGTCGGAAGGAGGGGAGTGATGTAAAGAGTCTATCCAGGTAGCAGAGGAGTGAGTAAGGTGGAGGAGGCCGAAGTGCGAGTGTTGCCATGTTAGGACGAGGAGAGAATGGTTAGGCTTCCCCGGACGGGGGGGGTGGCCTCGATTGGCGAGGTTGGTCCAGTGGCTGGGGTATTGGGAGGTATGGTGGTGATTATCGACTTCGGTGTTAGTAATAACTGTGTATGAGTTGGAGGAAGTCGAATGGAGTTTGGTTATTTCGGACGCGAGGCAGTACAGGTTAGAGAGGTCCTGGTACTGTCCCCATTGGAAGGAGAGGGCGGCAGAGGAATCGAGGTATCCGATAGGGGTGGGAAGACCAGATTCCAGGTTTAAGTCGATTAAAAATTTATGCATAATTGTGCGGCAGGTGCGTGGGCTGAAGTGGGCCGGTAGAGTGAAGCGAGGTACGGTGGTTACAGTACGATTACGGTTGTCGGGCTGGGAGGTGGGGGAAGGGGTGTGGGGTCTAACCTCCGTTTCGTCCTGAGGGGACCTAATGATGATAGTCGGCCTGCTTGGCCGGGGGTGACATGGGGGGTTGACTGGCACTGGGAGAGTCAGTGGTGGCCGGTGGGGTTCCTGTGGCCTCCTCGTTGTCCTCCGACTGGTCGGAGTAGCCGTCGAGGTCGAGTTCCTCGTCTTCAGGGGAGCCGGATGGGAGGGGATGGTGGGTTGGGGCGGCAGGGGGAGGGTGGGTGGCCGCGGGTAAGGGGGGATTGGTGTTGAGAGGGTATGGAGGAGGAGCAGGGGCACGGTGGGGTGTGAGGGAGGGGTGCGGGGGGACACGAGTTGGGGGGGTTGGGGAGGGTTGCTTGCGGGAGGGGCGAGAGGGTTTGGTAACCCCTACTGGGGGTGCAGGTTTGAGTGAGGGGTCTGTGGGGGGGCGTGGGTGGGGAGGGGAGTCTGCTGATGAGGGCGGTGTTGAGAGGGAGGGGGTGGGGTGTTGGGAGAGGGTGGGAGGTGTGGTGAGGTCTTGGGTGGAGTTTGGGGGGACGGGAAGGTGGGGGGAGGGTTGTGTTCGGGGGAGGGGGTGGGGTGGTGAGGCGGAGGAGTCCATGGGTTCGGAGGAGTCTTCAGTGATGATGGGGAGAGGGGAAGGGTGAGTGGGAGGTTGTGGGACCGGGGGTGGGGCTGGAGGGTGGGGGGAGGGATGGGCGTGGTAGGAGGAGGTGGAGGTGGGGTGTGAGGCTGCGGGTTGGTGTAGGGGCCATGTGTTGTGGGTTGGGAGGGCCGGGGTGTTGGAAAGTTGAATTTCCGGGAGGGAGGAGAGGTCGAGAGGGAGGTCCTCGTCTTCCTGCAGCTGGAAGTCGGAGGGCTCCAGGTGCCACTGGCTGGTGACTTGAGTGTCTGTGAGGTGTCTGGACCATTGGAGGAGGAGGGCTGGGGGGTTGCGGTGGAGTGTGAATTTTTTTGTGATGGTGAGGGGCGGCGGAGAGGGAGAGGTGGTGAAGATGGGGTCCTGGAGTCGGGCTTTGCCGAAGGTGGAGTAGTGGTGGGGGTTGATATTGAGTGTGCAGGTGGATGGAATGCGTGTGCCTCTGTGGGTGTATGTGTGAGTGAGAGGGATGGTGACTGTGCCGTTGGTGGAGATGAGTATGCAGTACATTTCAGCACTGAGAGAGACTTGGATGCTGGTGGTGACGGTGGGTGAATTGGAGGGGTGGGAGCGAAAGTACGAGCCATCTGGGAATTTTTTCAGGGTTGTGTAGTGGTAGAGGCTGAGGGGGTGTTGGGAGGGGGGGGTGGGGTTGGGGGTATTCTGTGTGAGGTATTCTGTTGCAGTTTGGGACAGGAGGGTGTATAACCAGTGTGTGGGTGGAATGGTGCCGTCGGAGTTGATGCATGGTAGGGAGAGTGAGTGGCAGGATTGGATGAGGACAGTGGTGAGGCAGGTGTCAGCCCAGGATAAGCCGGGGACGTGTCCTGTGACGGGGGGTGGTGTGATGGTGATGGTGTGAAGGTGGTGGTCAGGGGGTACGGGTTCATAGGGTGAACGGGGGAAAATGTGAAGGGATACAGGTCCAGATTGTGAATGAATGGGATTATTGGGCAGGTGGAGGATATTTACCCAGAAGGAGGACGGGTCGGACTCGATCGGGACGGGTGTGTCCAGCGGCTGGAGTGCGTCCGCGAACTGGAGGGTGAACTGGGCTTGCTCGGGTAGGTCTTCGAGTTTGCACAGGGTGTGGGACGGGGGGGTTGAACCTGTAGAGGTGAGAGCCGTCGCGAGGTCGGAGGTGAGGAGGTCCTGTAGGAGGGCGACTGCTTCTTGGCCGGTGATACCGGTGAATACCGGGGAGCGGATCTTTATCCTTCGGCCTGAAACTCCTGGAGCCGAGGCATCCCGGAGAAAGCGAATTTTCTGCTGACTTAGTTTTTCCAGGAGCGAAGGGGAGGAGATCACGGAGGGGGGCACTGGACCGGCTGAACTGAATTCACGCTGGCGTGAAGTCAGTTGGTATAGGAGTCCCACCGCTATACATGAGGTAGGAATTGTCAGGTGGATCTCTTGGAAGCTCGAGTGGAGCTCGACTGGCAGGGGTGTGGCATCGTTGCATTTCGGGGAGGTGGGGTGGAGGGTTCGTGTGGCGTTCGCGGTCCACCGTGTGTGTTGGGCGAGTTCTCTGCCTATTATATTTCTGATGCGGTTGGGGAGATCGGTAAGGTCGTGTAGGCTTTCGAGTAGCCAGCGGCGGGCCAACGAGCATGCCGACACGATCGGGTCGGGGTGAGACGGGTCCGGGAGGAAGACGCCGTGGATCCAGAATCGAGCGAGGTGGGGGGGGGGTGGTGGAGTATTGGCATGTGAGGAGGAGGGAGTCGACAGCCCGGGTGGAGAAGTCGTCGGCCTGTCCCATGGCCTCAGTTGACCGTGGGGGGGACATGATCAGAGGGGTCTGTAGTCCACGACGTAGAGGAAGGGGGTCCAGTGGCGTGCCCAGGAGTTGTTGGGGGTGGTTGAGCTGGGGTGCGGTGAGAAACGGGGTCAGGGGGTGTCCCGCGAGTGCGTTCCGGGGATGGTAGAGGTCCGTGAAGCGGCCGTGCGGCGGGGGGTCCTTCAGGAGCGCCTGCCTGTAGGTGGGGGGGGGGGTAGGGGGCGTAGACATAGCGGTCGAGTAGGATTTCGAGTGTTGTAGAGGAGTGTAGGAGGTAGGTGTGGCTTTTAGAGTTGGTGTTTGAGAGTCGTTCACGTGTTGGCTGCACGCGACCAGGTCCGATGGGACCTGGGTTTGTTGGATGTTGGCGTCGGACAAGGACGTCCGGACGCTCGGAGGGGCGCGATGTGGCGCGTCGCCGACCGGGGAAGAAGCTTTTTGTAAGCGATGAGTTGAATGGGGGTGGCGTAGTACTTTGTCGGGTACGTGTGTAGATTTTGAAGTGGGTGGCGCGATAGCTGTCGGGAGGATAAAATTCAAATCCCTGAAAGCTGCGCCTTTGAGCGTGTACCGTCTGGTGTCGCTACGGATCCACTGACCATTGTGAGCTAGGCTCGGGTGGGGAGAGGTGAATGGTGCACGCCGTCCGGCAGCCCTGTCCACCAGTCTTGCGCTCGATGGGAGGCCAGGCCCAGAGCGAAGACGATCGGCGTTGCTCATCCGAGCTACCGATCCATCCCCGTGTCTTGTGGTTCAGTAGTACTTTAGGAGTACTTGGGATCTTTTTACTGTCTTTAGTGACGGTGGGATACGTTTTTCCGATCATATTCATAATTTACCGACTGGAAGTCAAATTATGCCAAAGATGACAACTTGCTTATGTTTTGGACAAACATGCACTAAAACACCTATACATAGGTGTTGTTTCTGTTGAGCGCTTGATTAGGGAAGGGTGGGTGGGTTGCGCGAGCCGATTGGGCGAGCGCAAAGGTAAAAGGTGGCTGCTACCAACTAGAGGAGATGCTTTAAAGGTAAAGCACGTGGGCGTCCGCCGCGGGTAATGTAATGCGCTTGTGACGAGTTGTCTTCGCGCGTTGCCTTCGGCGGACTCAACATGGTACGTTAACTAACCTATAAACCCCAATATTTTTCCAATATAAGAATTTTTCGACAGGGAGTCACATTATGCCATCTAATATCGACCGAAGGTCTGCGTAGGCTACTAACTCGGGGGTTTGGCGACTAGCTTGCCGAAGAATAGGCAAGCCGCCGGGGTTTCGCTCATGGTGGGGTCGATGTACTTGCCGGTGACTCCGTCGCTGGTTTTCGACCAACCACCCATGTAGCGAATCTTGATGAGGGGTGCGCCGATGCATGCGGCGGCGGACACCGCGCCTTTCCGTAGGCTATGCGATGTCCATTTGAATTGCGGGGGAAGGGGGGGGGGTAAGGCGCCAATGGCGCAGCACGTTTGTCGAATCCATTCGGTAATGGTCCTTGCAGTCCACGCGTGCGGTGTCTCGTCGTGCGTGACGGCCGAGAAGGTTGCGGGCTCGGGTCCATGGTCGAGCTAGTTGCATTAACTCGTGCGTCTAACGGTAAATGCCTCCAAGAGGTCCGCTAGTAGCGGTATTGCAGCAATTGGGAGTTGTAATAACGGTTTGTCGGCCGCAGTTCTACGCTGGTCTCCCTTTACTTTTCGTACAAATAACAATATGTTACCGCCAATCATGTCGACCGCGATGTCGTCCATGTGGCAGCGTACCCCGGTTTCCCCGCGGCAAAAGTATCAGTAGTTAGTGCATATTGCGAGAATTGCGCGGAAGGTCTTGATGTGTTCGAGGGTGTCCGGCTGCCATGGAAGCGCGCGATAGTGTCGGTGGGCGAATTGTAGCATTGGTTGTACGATGGGTGTTGGGATTGGTACGCGAATGTCGGGGTCGGTGATGAGCTGTTGTTGCATGGCGAGTCCTCGACGTGCATCCGTTAGCAGTGGTCCCAATGCTACGGGCTCTTGGGGTGGTCGCGAAAAAAATTGTTGATCGCTTAAAAGTAGGGTTGGAGGTTCCTGGCCGCGACGGTCCCTGCTCGGGCGAGCCATGTTGTAAAGCGCAGCATGTCAGCCGCAGTAGCATGTAGAGGGGCGATGCCCTCTTCGTCGTAAACAACTACGAATCGTCGCATTACGGTGCCGTAGTTGTTGTAGGTGATGGGGGCGAGGGAGCCGGTAAGGAGGTCGAGCACGAGGTCGCCCAGGTCGTCCGTCCCGACGAGTGCTCCGACGTGGTTGCGTATCGAGGCGTGCCAAGGCGCGTGAGCCGAAGGAACGATGACTCGGTATTTCACAGGTGCGGCGGGGTGGTCGTTGTCCGCGGATGTCCGGACGTGTCTGGGTCTGGACGCGGACGTCCGGCCGGTCGGAGCTTGGTTGAGAGTTCCTCGTGATCGGTAGAGCCAAGCCGGTGTGGTACGTGGAAGGCCGTGAAGCTCAAGCCGGGCGGTCCGACGCCCTCGTCCGCTCCGCGCTTGCCTGTAAAGAATGAATCTCGGGAGGGGAGGTACATAACATGTTTGTCGGAAAGTTCGCTAAGTAGATGGTACCAATGTTTGGAGGGCCAGTACGGTGCGATGACTGTCGCCTAGGTGCCAAATTGGCGTAACTTTTGGACTAGGTCGGACAAGAACGTCCGCGGGGGGTTGCACGAGTTGGTTTTTGACGTCCATAGTATGATGGGCATATGTAGGCAGTCCACTGCTTCGGCGGATGGGTCTCGCGAGCGGGCATTGTAGCGAGGCAATTGCTTGTTGCCATGCGTGGCAAATCTGTCGATGGAGTGGGGGCCCCGCAGTGAGTCTAGATAAATGAATATGCGGGGATTGAGCTGCCTGTCGTCCATGTCTATTTCGCGGCTGAGTTTGTCGGCCCATACGCTGGCCGCGGATCGAATATAGCGCGCGCGAATGCTGATATTGTTGGTGTCGATGAGTCCCAGAGTTAACGAAATTCGTCCATCATAGCTGGCTAACGGGACGTGAGGTGGATGAGAACAGCCACCACTGCTTGATTGTCCTCGTGAAGGAGTACTTTTCGTCCGCGGAGTAGCGGCAGAAGCCAAAGGACAGCGTGTCGCGCGGCTTTAAACTCTTCAGGTGATGTGATGTTGTTGGTTTACCGCTGGCGAGAAACCTCGTGCTTCCATATGCTCGTTTAGTATAGCGCCCAAGCCATAACTTTAGCTGTCGCACTGCATGTAGGCGGTCTCGATTGGGGAGAAGATGGAGCGGGCGTTGTTAGCGGAGGGGACTTGCGTCCACCACTTGAGGTATCGCTTCAACTGGTAGGTGAGTTTTACCCGCCCCCCCCCCCCCCCCCCCCCCCCCCCCCCCATCCCGTTTGAGTAGCGAGGACGTTGTGGAGTTCGCGGAGGTAGAAACGGGCCGCCGGGTTGGCGAGGTAGAGGTATTGCGCTTTTCCGGCGAGGACCGCGAGTTGTCGGGGGGGTGGGTAGCCACCGGGCGTCTCGTTTTGAGCGTTGCAGTAGGCTCCGGGAGAGGGTAGCAATGGCGTGTAGCTTCGAAGGAGGGGCTCGGAAGGTAGAGGTTGTAGTGTCGATCAAGAGGCCGAAGTGCCCACATATTTGTGTGGGCTCCCATTGGCCTTTCTTGGGGTTGCGTCCTAACCCGAGGCGGTCGAGTACGGCTGCGACGCGGTCGCGAAGCTGTAGCGCTGCGTCTCTCTTGTCGGCAAAAAATCAAGAAGTTGTTCATGCACATGAGTAATATGACGCCTCTCCAACGTGCGTTGCGCAGATAGCGCCGGGAGGGTCTTGGTCGCGTGGGTTGCTGGTTCGTAGACGCGCGGGAGGTGTGTCCGGTGGGGTTGGGCAGTGGTTCGCGAAGGTGTCGGATGAAAACCTCGGTAAGCCGGCAAATGTAGTAGCTGCTGTACTTCCAGCCTATCGGGAGGCCGGGTAGACGGTACAACGCGCCGCGATAAATCACCGTAAATAGGTGCCCGCCGGCGGCGCAGCGGCGGCGGCCCCGGTGGGGGGTGCGCTCGCAGGCCCGTCGGCACCTACCTCTACCTCCACGCGGTGGGCGATGGTAACCCCGTAGCCGTGCCAGGCTTGGCACGGTAGGGGGCTGGACGAGGTACCGACAGTTGCGATCCGCGGGATCAACGCCTGTCGGAAAGCCCTGTACGGAGGGTTTTGGAAAAAGACATAATATCCGTACACCAACACATGGATCTCCCGCTCGGCCAGTCCGATACGTTTTTTCAGCGACTAAATACTCACATATACTCTCCCGTCCTGACGGGAACGAGGTCTGCGGAATGTTTTTTGGCGAAGAAGGGTACGGACGGATCAACGGTGGGACGAGGGTGTTGGAGCTCCCGGCGGACAGTTGGGAAGCAGCGCTAGGGCACGGCGCTCGCTCGCTGTCGCCTGCCTTGTGAGCTTTAAGTCTCCCTTGGGGGCGAGGCCCGAAGCTACGCATGACGGAGGCGGGTCGCAGCCAGAGGAGCGGCAAGGTCTGGCGGCGGCGGTCCTTAGGATCACCCGCCGCCGGAGAAACCCGGTACGGGGGTTTTTTGGGGACATATACCCCTACCCACCATCTTTTGAGGAACGGCGACTCGATCCCTTTGCTATACCAACCCCTCCCCTAGTCGGTACCCGGTTATCGACATGCTGCCTGAGACAGTGTGCCTCGGGTTATCGTAACGGCACACTGCTCGTAAAGGCGGCCCCCTAACAACGTAAACCAGCGGGGGAGGGTACGGACGACACAACGCGATAAGATAGGTGGTGGAGACAAACGGCGAAAGGACAGGGGACATGAGATAATCTGGCTCGGAGGCAAGAGAGCCAGCCGGACACCGTCTCCATCCTAGCTATTTCTCTTCCCAGCCCCCGCAAGAGGAGAGAAGGCTAAGCTAGGTGGCGAGTTGTGCCGGGGGGAGCGACTAGTATCTCGGACGGGGATGTGCAACGATCGAGTCGGGACCGGAGCGAGGGGGTTTTGTACCTGCCTTTCCCCCCCAGCTCCGGCACGACCGGAGTCGCACATGAGCAGAGGTCAGGGAGGTCCTACTCGACCAGCACCAGCTGACCGGCTTAGTTGATCAGCTACCTCGCAGCGGCTGGAGCAAGCCGCGCTTCGTGAAGACTAGCGACATTTTGTATTTCATGATGTATCCAAAAAAAAACCGTATAGAAAAAAAATATATAAATACCTAGTTACGTGTATGGTTTTAACGGTATCGCTACTGCCAATGGAGAGGTTGGGATCAGTGGTTCACGGTCTAGCTCCTGTTAATATAAGACCACTAACGGCACATACATGGGGGGCCAGAGACAGCAGCCGGTTTCACCCGGTACATGTTGTAAACAATTTCAATTTCAATTTCAATTTCACCGTAAGTAAGTTTTTGTCTTCTTCCCGTATGCCTAGTGTGTAGTAACCGGCTGTGAGGCCGAAGGAGACCACACAGTCACCGGTGCGCGTCAGGCTCTTGAGGTGCTTGTGTGTCTCGTAAATTAGCTTATGCTCCTTACAATACTTGTTAAGGGGGCGTAGGTCAATAATGAGTCGCCATTTGGTTTCGCGCCCGGTTTCAAGAGTGAAAACATTCTGAAAAGCCATATGCTGCGCTGTCTTGACTACCATGCGCCTCATTGCAGGAATCGTTGAAGCTCGGAGTCCATAAAATCGAATTGCTGTTGAGTCGTCGAGCATGGAGGTGCCGTTGTTGAAAGGTGGGGGCCGCTGGCCGCCGGTGAAAGGTATGCAAAGCCCTCGACGAATTCAGCCTAGAGCTTGTTCGCTCGCGCCTAATCGTTTCCACTCGAACGCGGTGTTCCGTACGCGGTGACGCATGAAGTTCGAACGGTCCTTGCAAGACGTGGCGCGGCGGGTCACACCATCACGCGTTCTCGTCGGGGTTCTTGGGCTTCGAGTCTTAGGTGTCGGGGTTGTCTCTCGGTGGCGGCTTGGGTTTGGGTTGGGGTCTTGGGGTTGGGTTAGGGGTCGGACGGTCGGGGGCAGGTCGGTCAAGTGTCTTGCGCGCGAAGGTCGCTCTAGCGGGGGCTTGGGCGCTAGCGAGTAGGGAGCACTTGAATGTTTTGTCGATGAAAGCTCCGTGCATGTTGTCGTACTCGGAGGAGGCAACGTCCGGTCGCGGTTTGAGGAAACTCTCGTAGGCGAGTTCCGCGAAAACGCGGTCCGAATCGCTCGTCTCCCCTCCGCTCTTGGTGTGTCGGATGCGGAATATCCGCACACGGGCGGCCTCCTCGAGCGCGCTGTGGGTGTGGTTGCTTTGACGCATGGTAACGATCGCTGCCTTGAATTCCGGTGAGTCCGTGGGGTAATTTTGAATGTCTTTCGGAGTTGATACGCTCGCCGTGTTAGCGCAGGCGGCGCATGCGGCGTGACATGCCGTGGCGCGGTTTTCTTCCACCGTGGCGTTGTGCCGGCGGGCGGAGAGGTGGCGGTAGGTGTCACATGTAAGCTTCCAAGTTTAGGGGCCGTCGAGATGTCAGGGGGGTAGCTCGAGGCCAAGGGCAATGTAGGGTCCCTAGAGCTATGTGTCGATGTGGTAGTCCTCATTTGGCAATGTTGCTTGGGTTAACGTCGTCGCTTGGGCTGGGCCAGGGGTCGCACGGTAGGGGTGATCGAGGGTCGCTCGGTCGGCATTTGTGCGCTACGGGCGTCGTGCTCCGTAATTCCACACCGCGGCGTGTCGTCTACGCCGACGGGACTGGCTAGCTGTGTGCTGACGTCTTTTGCTACAGCTAGTTGAGTGATGATGGTCGAGCTAAGCGTGGCCGTTAGTTCGGAAAAGGCTTGTTGAAACCGACCATTCGGACGCTCTTCCGATGATGCAGCGTTAGCGAGTAAGCGTTGCGCCTGTTGTTTGAATTCTAACGATGTAACAAATGCCGGCGCGTCGTGAATTTCATCTACGATTTGTCTATGTGTAGTTATCGTGGTAGAGCAGGGTAAAGAGTCTCCGTCGGTTGTGTTAGACGCGGCCGAGTGTAATTTGTCACCTTGCGGAGCTACGCGAGCTACGATGCCTGTTGCACGAGCCGATTTGGCGAGCGCAAAGGCAGAATGTGGTTGCTACCAGCTAGAGGACCTGCTTGACATGTAAAGCAGGTGGGCGTCCGCCGCGAACAATTTACTACTTCGCTTTTGACGCTTTGTCTCCGCGCGTTGCCTTCGGCGGATTCAACATGGTACGTTAACCGCTAAACCCCTATATATTACCAATATAAGAATATATAGTATTGCATCAGTACAAGTACAAGTACCTGTTGTGCGATGCTTCAGCGAACCTCTCCCGAAG
>JAPMLY010000741.1:0-65000 GCA_026401115.1 Tetraselmis chui
CACCGACTAGCACATGTACACAAACCCACACACGCACACACATAAACTCATCGCACGCAAATACTCAACGACATAAACTCACCCACACGCCCATCCATTCATACACGCACACTCGCAAACGCATATAGACACCCACCCACGCACATATAACCGCACCCATCCATACAAACTCACATCCATAGTCAATAACATCAGCTCACTCACGCACCCAGGTACTCTCATCCACACAAACATAAATAAACCCACACACCCACCCATATACAAAGGTGTTATGTTAGTGAATCGTTACAGTAGTACTACTATTGTACCCATCGTAGCGATGGGCAGTAGATACAGACGAGTCCGCCTATACTATGGAGTATTTCCAAAACCATGAGAGCTTCATTCAAACAGAGAGACACAGTCGGAAAAGACAGAGATAAGGCCAACCCGATATAATCTATATTTTAGGCCACACCGCCCCTCAAAAAAGTTTATCATCTCATTCCAGTACCCGTCTAAACATAAACATGGCATTGTGTACTTCCGTTTTGTGCTGCCCATAATAAGCATTCAACATATAATGTTGCAAATTTACCATTGCATTACCGTCATCTTTTCACAATTGTGGACGCGGGGGCATTATATTGGGGGGGGGGGGGGGGGGGGGGGGGGCGGGGGACTCGCTAGTATATTTCTCAAGCTCGTTGTTGAAGAGGCAAGAGGATATGCCTTTATATTTCAATCAAACCATCCGCCCTAGTACAACCGCTCCCCCTACAATTGCCAATGACACGTCCGCTCTTTCCCACGATGTCGTTGCGGACAGCCCTCATTGCGCCTTGTTTCGGATACCACGTTGATATGATATAGCCACGCACAAGGATGTACCAATAAGTAGAGTGTCACAACAATTATAATCCAACACATTCGCGTGAGAACATATCGTGTAACAATTAATTACGCCTCATGTAGAAAATACGTGCGAAAGTACAACTGTGTTGCAAAGTAGCTCATACAATTCAGAAAATAAAAACAAAATTGACTTGACTCCTCCCTCCATTGCGTTGGCTCAAATAGCCCAGCCGGGCTCGCCTTCAATCTTGAAGCGTCACATGACCCTCGGAAGAGCGTCGCATGAGACATGAAGTTATCGCCTCGGACAAACGTTTTCCGGCATGTCTTGACGGTTGAGTTAATCTCGCCAATTAGTACGCTAGTACTTAGGTGGCGATCTGAGCTAATTACAGTGGATGTACCATTGCAAATAACAGTGAGGACGTACGAATCATACACACGAATTGGCATGCATTGGGTTTGTAATCGCCACACATTCTATGTAATGAACGAGTTCCAATGATGTCCCCTACACACTCACATTCACACACGCGCACATTGCATAATGTAGGTCGAACTGTCATATGATGTACATTTGTTGTGTTATGAGCCCATCTATGGACATCCATCTGATTATATGCTCATCCGATTCGCCTTCGCAGTGCGCAAAAGGCGCACAAACTGAGATCTCGTGTGGCCACAAAAACAGTAACTTGTCCGTGACCCCAAAGTCACATTATGCCATTATCCGGGTTGAAGTGTTCCAAACTGCAGGGCGCGCGGGACATACAAACTGCATGTAGATGGAGGAGAGAAGGGGGGGCGGAGGCAGAAGGAAAGGGTAGAGGCTGGGGGAGGGAGAGAGAGAGAGGGGAAAAGACAAGAAAGTCATGAAAGAGGGGAAAAAAAGGTAAAAGTATATGCAAAGAGAGAGAAAACAAATGATTAATGGAAGTGTAGCAATAAGTAAATTTGAGTACACAATAAATATCAATGATGCTAGGATCTTTCTGACTCAAATTGCCAAAAATGTCCGTCGAGCGTAAGATTCTCACGCGACGGCGCGACGAACAATGAACGAAAAAATTATGCTGGTATATTTAGTACGCTTGAATACGTTTTTCATAATTGGGATGCCACGTCAGATTATTTGGTGTGAAGCTATCCCTGCAGGGGGACCGTCAAAACCTTAAAAACATGGCGTCTCTTCTTTGCCATAATTTGGGCTTACAGTTTTATTTATCTTTTTACATCTCACCTTTCGCGGGTGGTGGCGAAGTTTACCTAAGAACCGGCCTTAAACTGTATACAGGCAAGAGACAAGCAGGAAGGGAAACCCTAACTACCCGGCACTTACATGTAGCCCTAATCCCTCACCTCTTCGTCTTTTTACTCATAATAAACTTCCAAAAATTGCAAAGTCTTCGATTTGTAGGAATGCGCTCCTCATATTGTGGGCGTTGCAGTACCCGTACTCCACTTCCATGGAAACATGCATGAAAGTAAACATGCATAAAAAGGCATGAATTGCAAAGACCCCCCTCCCAACCCCCTACTTTTGAGGGGAAAATGACCGACTAAAATAGTAAGGTAATACACCTTACATGAAATTAGAACAGACTTAGCAAATGAATGTGGTCTGGAAATATGGTGTAATTTGATATCATCAGCAACTAACTGTATTGTTGTAGGAGAATGAAGTTGTTTATTAGTTGATATAAACGACATGACAAAACACTTTCTTCTCACTCACAGGAAAAAACGATAGCAGTATACGCAATAGAGATGTACGGATGCCGTAGTTGAATTGAATTGCTCCTTATTTATAAAAAAAAATCTTACAAGAAAAAGCAGTGGAGGCCACCACTCAAAAAAAGAAGAGGGGGAAAAAAAAAATCTAAGCCCGAGGAACAGGAAGGCATGCCACAGCACCAGCACTGCCCTCCTGAAAAGCGTCGCGGAGATAAGAACCCAGAGTGCCATGAAGAGCAGCAGAAAGACGTTGCATGAATTCACGTCGCACATTCCCCAAAAAACGCCGAAACGGAAGAGAAGTAGATCGACGAACAAAATGTTGCATACGGACATAACTGTCAGAGCGCAAGGAACGAGAGACAACGGCCCCCATGCCAGGAAAGCGACGAACAACCACCAAAATAGCCAAGCGATCGACCAACTCAGCCGCCATCGGCGCCCACCGGCCCCCATCCTCCATGGCGAAGGGATAATAGTCATGGACCGACTGAACCGAAGGCGTGCCAAGCAAGGCGGAAGTGCGGAGGTCCGCATCAAGTTTGCCTTGCTGAGCTCCCAATGCAAGGCTACCAGGGAGTGGAAGGCGAGCACCTATACGAGGAACGTTGGTGTTCGTGCGAGCACTTGTAACCGTCACATCAACAACAAGATGACTGTGCGGAGCCATGAGGTCTAACCAAACCACATCCCCGGGACGATCACGTGAAGCCCCCGACCGAATACGGCGGACCTCCAACCGCAAGTCCCGGCCCTTAGTAGCCCCCGCTTCAAGCATGAACTCTTCAAGCACGTGGACAATACGGTCGTGGAGTTGAATGATATACCAAGAGCACGGGCACCGGGGGATATGGTCCATGAGCATAGCGGCTGTTGAGCGCTCACCCGACATAAAGATGCTCGATATCGTCGACGAAGATCCATACCCGCGAGATTATGAAGGGGCCTCATTGCACCGAGGGCATTTTCGAACATGAGCGGCGCGCTCCGCAGTCAAGCCAAGCACCCGGTGGGTTGCCATCGTATAACAATCGGATGGCACCTTGAAATTGCTCCTTATTCAAGCGCGGCGTATCGTTCGAGATATAACGAAATAATAATCTTTTTATAAGAAAAAGTACAATAGGCCACTAAGCAAGAAAACTAAAGACGCAGCAATAAGATATAACGAAATCCATCACATTTTTGGGGAGGGATAGGGAAACCCAACTGAGATACTCGAGTGATATTTTACCAATGAAAACGGCCCGCGTTGATTACAACTTAAGAGGCGAGTTACTATTTCTACATTCCATAATAGCAAGAAAAAAGGAGCCTTCTTAATTGTTTCGGCCGTTCCGATACTCGCCCCGCCGACAATGAGTTAGAATCGTCATTCAGCCTGGCGCGCCAGCAGCCGCACTTGCGCGATCACAAAGACGGCACGCACGACGCGCGCGTGGTCGGTGCCGATGGAGAGTCGCAGCAGGTCGGCGGTCAGCCACAACCACATCGCGGGCGTGATGAGCGCGAGTGCACTTTGAAGCGCGCGGTAACGCGCCGCGGAGGATATTAGACCGGACAGGACAGCCTGCAGCGATGTCACACGTCAGCTTCTCCCTCGACGACCAGTCCATGATGCACAGTCGTAATACTAAAAAGCTACCTCTTATTTACAAAAAACGTTTTCATATAAACCTAAATAGAACCCAAAAGACCCAAATTGAAAAAATAGGAGGTCAAATATCACATGCATGCGTGGCACCATGAGTGCACATAATATATCACTATCAATGTGTTTGGTTAGGAGGGTTCTATAATATGTGTTCTCGTCTCTCGAGACACATTAACTAAAGCTGCACAACTCCGCCGTTACTCATGACATTACAAATGAGACCCGTAATTCCTTCCGATAATATTCGTCACCATTCAATTGCAAGAAACCGAATGGCAGATATAAACCGGCAGTAATAAGAACACGTTCCAATTTTGGACTTGCTAATTTAGTAAGCCGCGTGAAAAACGCGTCACTGATCGTATATACTACGGGTAACGCGATCCACAACAAATTGAAGTGTTAAATGTTTTCTCCTCGGGCTAAGGTGTTTTCCTCTTTTCTTCTTTTTGCTTCGTGGCCTCCACTGCTCTTTCTTGTAAGAATCTTTTATTTTTTTTACTCGAGACGGGATACAAATAATACGTACCCGTACGTCGGGTCGGGTATTAACGACAAACATTCCCGTAGTTTGCACTATAAAGCGAGAGAATTTTTTACAATAAAAAGCAGTGGAAGCCACCAAGCAAAAAGAAGATAAGGGGGAAACCTAAGGCCGAGGAACAGGAAGGCATGCCACAGCACCAGCACTGCCCTCCCGAAAAGCGTCGCGGAGATAGGACTTTGCACTATAAAGCGACATCAAAATCCACTCCACCGAATCCAATAACAATCCTGCTTTAGCAGCAGATTATAACCCTACTTTAGTTAGCATAGATTCTAATTAGCTTCTGTGATGAGACCGTTATATGCTGTTAATCAAATTAGCTATCAGAAACGACACCCGTCTGAAAATCAAAAGAACTGTACGATTTCAAACAGAAACTACGGAGCCATTAGGGTGTGTCAAATAGAAACAGCCGAGCCATTGCGTCATCCTTACGACTCGATGACACAAAAACTCCGTACCATAATCAATTATTGCACCATGTAAATTTGGTATTTATGGTGCCCGTAGTGTGATTATTAAAAAAACAGTGTCGTTATTTATTAATATGATTACAATAGATTATATTAAAAGCAGTATAGAATCGATCATTAAAAAAAAACTTAGTAGAAACAGGATTTACGGTCGTAGCGGCGGCGGTGGGTTGTCACCTGCAGGCCCACGCTTTGGGTACCGCCCTCCGCCAGCGCCATCAGCGCCACCCGATACCGCGCCTGCTGCGCGGCAAGTCGCCCGCCGAGGTGGCGTAGCAAAGGCCCACGCGCCGCTGCCGCGCCCATCGCAGAGCCGAGCTTAAAGACCGAGGCCAGTATCTCGGGGCGTCCGAGCCGCAACGGCGCCGTGGCTCCCCACCACCGCTTCGCGCGTACCCTAAACAAAACACGACGCCGCTTCTTTCATAAATAAATACGTATAAAATACAAATGCGATAAATCACCGTTTTCGAGATTTACCTAAACATATTTCCATGTAATCATTTTCACTGGAAGTAATCGAAAGTCATCAACACTCTCAACTAACGTGCACAAAGGGATTATTTGCGTTGTGGATTACGTCACATCTTGTTTGGCGTCCTGCCGAAAATCAAACAGGGTAACAAAAGACACATACATATCCATACAATATTTTGTAATTAATGACTTCGCCGAACTTTAAATAAAGCTAGAGAATTAAATTATTTCTCCGATCATAGGACGCAGGGAGAAGGTAAAAGTCATTCTTCTGTCTATAAAGCATATGAGAAATTGTTTACATATTTAATTGCAGAAAATTTACTTGGTGGTGTTGCGTGTAGTACAATCATCTTCAGAGGTGATATCGGAATAATTGACACGTTGCACGTTGTTGCCGACTGGGTTGCTGCAGTGGAGTCGCGTAACTATGGCGTCCTTATCATCAAAGCGCTGTGTTTTAGCCTTTGAAGCTGTTCCATGCATTGTATCACTTGCCACCGTCATTTTGAAGCACAACCCGTAAATCGATCGGCGACATTTATGGTTTCAATTTCAATTAAAACAAAAAGCAAGGGTGTGAGAGAGAGAGTTGAAATAGCGACAGTAATGTCCATTTAAAGATTTTCAAAAACGTTAACTCGGAGAAGCCTTACAATTCACGAGTTGTGTACAGAACGGTAAAATAGACGGCGGATTGTTGAAGGAGTGGTGTCGCTCTTCGTACATGCTCAGTCTCAAACCCAATAATCCTGAAACATTTAAAATCAAGGAACAAATACTTCAAAAACTAATTCAACGATGTTTCAAAATTTCGCAACGCTAAAAAAAAAACAATTGCCAGACCACCAAACGTTTAACGTCAGTTGATCCTACAGTTCGAAGAAGTAACATTTCTATCATATAACTTTGTCCAAAATGACAAAATTGTCGAGCCGTTACTTTGGAACCGTATGAAGGCAAATCACGCTACAGATAAACAAATAGACTATCACAATGACAACATACGTATTTCCGTCAAAGCGGCCTCACCTTACCACACCCCCCATACCGTCGCCCTCGTCCATTACGTCCACCGCGGACGTCGGTGCCCCCTCCGCGGCCGGCGCCTCGTAAAACAAGTGTAACACGTGTAGAAAGATCTCCGCCTCGAGCTCCTCGCTGCCAAGGGTGGACGGACACGGGACTCCCAGCCTTGGAGGAATGCAGCGGCGTGAGCAAAAAAGCGGACACCCAAAATATTGAAAGACACACACACACACACACACACACACACACACACACACACAAAGTAATTCCACCAATAACATTCGGCAAACATGCAATGTAACAGAATTCGTATTTTGATGATTTATAAGAAAAAGGAGTCATTCTCGATATGGAAAGAATATGTCGCTACAGGTACCTGTCGTATGCACGTTTATTTTGATCGTTCCATGTTCAGCAATTATTGGGGTCGTGGATTTTCTGTCGACGCTACGAACTCGTTTTTCCCTCATTATCAACTAATAAAAATAAAATGTCACTTCTTCTTTAGTAATCGAAGCTGAAAGAAATGGAGTCGACGGGAAGCGCACTTGAGTCGGACTTGCAGGAGCGCGTCTCGATAGGATGGTCGGAAACCAGACAGGACTTGTTGCGAGTTGGCCTGATGAAAATTGAAGCGGGGGAGGATACATAATCATTACTATGGCCAGTTGGTGTGGCCGCTGAGCAGTGACAGTCGATAAACATTTTTATTTTATAAACACTGAGGTTAGGTACGGAAAGGGGACAAACCGCGAGGAAGCGGAAGCGCGAGTCGATGTGACGGATCGCCGACTCACGACCAAGATACGCCAAGCTCACCGGCTCCGTGTCGCGCACAACAGACTTGAGCACTGGGCTGAATGGACTGTCGCCTGCATCGATGCGACGCTACAGCCGCTGAGTCGCTGGTAGCGCCACTTCTAGAGTGAAACAAAGAGTTATTCGAATAGGTTTTGTAGGGTTTCTACTTGGGTTTCACGTACCGAAGAGCACACCGGAAATCTCTTCCAGCTCAGCAGCGCTCGCAAGTTGCAGCACCGCGTGTAGTTCGGGATCAACCTCCGCCAACGCGAGGCCCTCCCCTGTACCTGCACGGCCGTCGCTGGTGCCCATATTTCTCGCCGCTCCAAAAGGGACTGCATCTCGCCGGCGAGAGGCGGCGGCGGCGATGCGCCGTAGACGACGACCAGCTTGCGCATCTCCGTGCACCCGAACCCCAACTACATGCTCCACACCAGAGGCCGGATGGTTAAAAGTTTGAAATATACTGCTCCACCTTTCGAAGAATTGGTCGTCATCACCCTAAGCCAATGTTTTGGCGGGTGGTTGCGGTTCCGGGGTCAAACCAGTACCTTTACCCGTACCGTGGGGCGACGGAAAACCCTGCAGAATAGATGACGCCCTACTGCATATTACACAGCGTGGAGCCTGGATGGCCTTCATTCAGATTGATGGAATCCCTCTCACCCCTTCAGCATATCGGCACTGCTTGACCAGGGATCGTCGCGACGCCGGAGGCAAGAACGGAGATCTCGTCGCGGCCGCTTGCATGTCCATATTGGCGCCTGAATAACGGTGCCTCCAGGTGTCATAATAACGCCACGTCATATGGTTGCACTCAGCACGTACACAGCAAAAGTAACGACATAAATATTTTAAAATAATAAAATTGCAATTACACCGGCAAAATGGCAAATGGCCTTAGCTTCCCGCCAAGTACGGAAACAGTATCGAGTCATAAGTCCTAGTCACCCTGTCGTAGGCTCCCACGTGGCAGGGTTCGATGGTCTCTCTCGGTCGTTCCGGGCGTAATGTAGGCCGGTCCGCGTCAAACTATCCGCGTTGCGATTATTTTGAGCGCGTTTCCAAAAAATACGTTTGGACGGTCTTCTGCTCTATCTGCGGGGGATCACGTAATGTAAATACGATTAATATCCGTGAACTCTGTGGATCGCGCTATTTCCGATATTCAAAAAATGGTGAGAATGTACCGTCACTTCGTAATGAGACGAGACGATCTTTCGATTGGATTCAGGTCATGACTTTCGCCGATTGAATTGCCATCGTAGTACCTGTACGTGTTTTTCAAATTTGCTATGATGGCATCGCCGCGGCGAGGCGTTACTTACACTGAACCCGTACCCGTACTCACACTACACGGGAATAATGATGGTACAGCCGATCCGTAAATAAAATATATTGTCGTCAAGTACTACTGGGTACACTACGTATTAAAATCACCACCACCCAACGGGTCGCGGACCTCGCTGTACGATAATACTACGGCTTCGCGTAAACCCGCGGTCTCGTATGTGACAAAGCAGGAATGACGCCAGCAGGAAGTATGACAGTACATTGTGCAGTGTATGTACCATGTGATCAGAGATCCACGCTGCAAGCAGGGCTTCCGGAAATGCTTCGATAAAGTCCGCCTCACCACTCACGGCACAAAAGGGCAACGCCACGCCTCGTCGCTCCGATCAGTAGACACATCGCCATCGCTTCCACGCCATCGTGAATCTGACGAAGCACTGCAAACGCGAAACGTAAAGAACCACAGGAAATACCCAGGTATAGTAGCACAACTTTCCACCTGACCGCAAGCACAGCACAGGACATAGCTGACTCTTGACGACGTGCGGATTCCGAGCGAAACCAGTAGCACACTTATCGAACGATTCTGCATCTTATTTCGGCCTAGCGAGCCGGTTACTCGTCTACTGAGTTAGATTTCAGCGTCTTTCAACCACCTCGACATTCTCCGTATTGCGTCTGAACCCTCAAAATTGGGATAAGAACTTGCTGAATCGATTCGTGGACGAGTGCGGTGGGGGCTTGTGGGAGTCGTTGGGTAGACAGAGGGCCGGGCGTTGTGGAGGCGTTGCCCTGACCCGAAACTACTGCAGGAAATACTGCCTCGAATCCTACGCTCCTTTTCTGACCAGCACGCTTTTCGCACACGCGTCCCGCCACGATATGGGCACACGGAGCACGCGTTGTACTATCTAGCCCACAAGACCACCCCGTTTTGCCGCAATTGCTGCCGCGGTATTCTCACCTGCCTCATCCTTCTTGAGGGCACCGCTTGCCCAATTGACATCGTACCCCACACGATCTCAAAACTTGTCGTAAAGTACAATAGATAGTTTAGGAATGGCCCGGTAACGCTCTGATTAATCGAGCGCGCGCTAGCTTCCAACTTCAGGCTGACGTACCTCACCTGCTCACAGTCCCGACAAACGAAGCCACTCCGCGTGACGGTTGCGACACAGCCTATTTCAGAGGAGGAAGTTATTTGGACGCAATCACGGCTCCGGCAATGTCATACCTTTGCGAGGTAAGATGCCTGAGTCGTCCCTGAGGCAGGCGGCGTGGGAAGGCGGTGGTCGGGTGGTTATTTCAAACCTGGCGCGGCACTTGGCGGAGAATCACCTAGCACAGTACGGTACGGGTACAGGTGACGACGGTAGGTAGGGCTATTCGAGACCGTCCACCCTCACAGTAGCTATCGCTATAACGCAGGGCAGTCGCGAATAGTATGACGGTATTATTAGTCGACTTAGATGTGTTCGGTAGTGTATTTTAGGTTGCGGTTGTCTCGGTGGTGTTGCGCACAGACACACCGCGTCGCCGGGGTGCTCGATGAGCTGTAATTTTTGTGGACATGAATAGCGATGATTTGCTTCGGAGTCAAAGGTGCTCCATGATTGAAGATTATAGTGTCATTCCGTTTGTTCTCAACTACACCTAAATCACACACCGTATCAACAATGCCATATGTAGGTGTTTTTTTACGAGGTGTTGTCGTTCAGTTGGTATGCTCTGTCCATAAATGGGTAGCCGTGACGCGGAGTGCTGAGGCATATGGGTCGGACGTTGTGATGCGCCATCGATCAGTCGTTGCCCTATTTATAATATTGTGTCGCTGTTCATCTGTAGATGTTACTGATAGTGGTGCTGCCTTGCTTACCTGCCTGCTTGCCATTCCAGGACCATCGCAACGCTGGAGGTACCCTGCCTACCATTTACGCTAACATCGTGAATCAAGGCGAGCCCAAGAGCGAACTCATGGAGTACCCAGAGAAGGTGGGAGCCCGACTCGTGGCCCGACTCGTTTATTCACAACCACCGTCGCGAATATCGTTCTGCAAGTCGCGAGCCGTGACAATGACCCCGGCACGTTCTGACGTTGGCACTACCTTTGTGTTTCAGTGTGGGACTTACCCTCCGGAAACACCGGACCGTGACGACTACACCCATGCCGCAAAGGTAGTGAGCCCTCGCTTCACTCTGAGCATGTTCCCCACCCTAACTAGTTGATTTTGCTATTTTATTTGATATTTTCATTGAAGAAACAAAAACCCAATTGCGCGTTCATCCGCGCTCGACTCGTGCTATCTTTTGCTGGTAGTGGGGCCATTTCTGATACCTTGCCTTGTAAGCTTGCGTTTCGGCATTTGTTAACTCGGAAATGTTCACCGCTTTTCGGCGAGACGTGAACTGTACCATCGTCGCTGATAGTCGTGTAGTAGACACAACTCGGAAGCATGTGATTCAGTGGTTTTTCTTTGGCTGCTGTCTCCCCAGGAAAATGTGCCGCAGTCGCTACCGGAGCGTAAGTCTTGCTCAAATTGTGGCACGCTCAACACCCCGCTATGGCGTTTCGAGAAGGTGACGTGCACGTTGATGTGCAACGCGTGCGGTGTGTATTTCAAGAACCATGGCGTTCAGCGCCCGCTCCAGCTTACCGGTGGGCATCAGCCGCCCAGCGCTCACCACAAGCCGCCCTCAACCGGGCAGCAGGCGAAGGCCAAGGTGGAACGCAAGCAAGCCCCCACGCCCGAGCCTCCATCTGACCCCGAGCAAGAGGGCTTCGACTTTGCGGCTCGTCCGCACATGCGACGCAGTGCTCGTTCCCGTAAGCCCCGACGAGTGTGGCACGGCCTCCTCGCGCCCTCCTCTCCCGTCGACGAGGAGGCCTCAGAAACTGGCCCCGACGAGGCAGACACAGTGATCAAAGTAAAGCTCGGTTCGGACGAGGAACGACGCGCGTTGGTGAATGAGCTCGTCGCAGCGTTTTCTGCGACTGATGGGGCTTTTGACGAGCATCAGGCGGGGGAGGTGCTATTGGAACTCAAACAGGCGGCCTCGGCGGTGATGGTGGCCGAGCCTCCTGCTGTGAAACCGCGAGCTGTGCCGCAAAAGAGGGCTAACAGCGGTGGGAGTCATCACGCCTCCAAACGAAACGCGGTCGCTCGTAACGACATAAGCTGCGCCCACTGCGCCACCTCCACCACCCCGCTTTGGCGCAAGGACCGCTCGAGCGGACTCATCATGTGCAACGCGTGTGGTATCTACCGTAAAACGCACGGCGTCAACCGGCCGCTGGACGGCTTTTTCAAGGCCAACGGCGCCATCCGTGCTGCTCCAAACACGAAGAACCAACACAGCGCGCCCGCGCGGAAAAAGCAGCGGCATGCGAAGTTGACCGCTCTCGCCCGTCATCCTGAAGACGTCGCCGCCCCTCATTCTGCCGTGGTCGCTGACGACGAGGACAACAGCTCGGGTGTACCGCGCGTCACTTCTGGACTCGGGACACCGAACAGCCGGTACCTGAAGAGCGCCGCTGGCGTGCACGGCCAGCCGCTGTGTGCGGCATGGTGAATTGGGAACCAGGGAGGGAGGCGGCAGAGATGTCGCTCCCTTTCTTATGTTTGGCGTTGTTTTATTTTCTTCTTTCGTTTCGTTACGGCTACATTCGGCCACCCGTGTGCGGCGAAGAAGAAAAAGGCAACAGCGCTTTGTACTATCACCTCCACGCGATTGTCATCACCTCCACCGCCCTACATCTCCCCTGTACTGTTACTCTCAAGACCAAGCTTCTCTCTCAAGACGCGCGCGCCGCTCTCGTGCTGTTTCGGGGATCAATATTTTGGTCACCCTTTGATGAGCGGCCGCGGAGTTACCTGTACCTCTATACTTCCGACCGATGCGCGTTCTGTCGCGTCGGACTGTACCCGTATCCCGTAGCTTGAAACTCAGGGCGAGCGGGAAAAAGGCCCGGCGCGTCCCCCTTGTACTATCTAACCTCCATTTTTTTCAACTCACTCGTCCGTCGATTCCCCCGCCGGCCATTACCCCCCATTTCGCCCGCGGGCGTCGTGAAGGATGACAATAGCTATAATATTTTGCAGTAGTTATATCGAAGCTTGTAGCATTAAGAAGTAGCGGCTTTGCGTCACAGCAGCGGCGGTGTTTTCTTAATTCGTAATCTTAGCAGCACTTGTAGAAGTGACGTCCACCTGTCGCGCATCGGCAAACCAACTCCGTCCGTACTATCTCACATTTGTAAGCCACTGGCCTGTCGTTCATCTCTCTCGTTGCCTCGCTACTTCATCAGTTGCATGCCTTGCCGTGTCCAGCTCTGTCGATTGTCGTGCATTTCACTTGCTCGGTGCGAAATTGCGAGCACAATGATTGAATAGTCTGAAGCGAAATCCACAAGGTTATCTTTTCCCTTTGCTATTTGTTACCGATTTAAGAGCTCAAAATCAACATTCTTTCTTGGTTGTGCGTTCCGATACTTGCTTGTTCATGCACCTTTCTGTCACATACATCATTTCGCTGTTGTGCCGCTCCAGTAAGGCAGTTTTGGATTCGTGAACAATGCTGTTATTGAATAGCACTCGGATTCAAGGGCTTACACAATTCATGTCTATTTAACAATGTATGACCGAACGACGCGAACTCTTAATCACAGGAACGAATGATCCCAAATGATATCATGTATAGCTCCGATAGTTTTTGTTGTATGTGCATGAGCATGATTGCCATACCACAACCCTGATTTCTGACTACCATCTATTATGGAATATTTATGTGCGTCATGTGCAAACCCAAAAAAATGCGTGTTGTGTGTGTGTGTGTGGGGGGGGGGGGGGGGGGGGGGGGGGGGGGGGGGGGGGGGGGGGGGGGCTATTAATGTCCCTCCGTAGGGCTGCTAATGGACACATCTATACGCTAGACTCCGGGGGAGTCTCATCCAATCGGGTACCGAGTTTTTTGGGCGGTATGTGGCGGTTAGCCTCCTCGAGCTAAACGCTAGCACAACTAAGTTCTAATCTGTCTAGTTGTGTCGTTGCAAGATGGCAAAATGATGTTTGTCGAGAGACGATGGTGGAAGATGTTTCACTGATGTACTTAGGCAGTATGTGTTGCAAGTGAACAATGGAATTGTTAAATGGTTCTGTCACCTCCCTCTACTGCAATGGGCTTAAATAGGTTTCTGCCCAGATTGCTTACGCGTGCAAGCTACGCTTACGTGTCAGGCGTTAGGGCTGTCTAACCGTCGTCATATGTCCTGAGACGCGGCATCCACCCCCACCACCTCGGTCTCCTCATGCTGCGCGGCATTTCTAGCAGCGGCCCACACGGTCAGGCAAAGCAATGCGTCATCAACGCCTTCGACACGGACTACATCATGTCGGCTGATGAAGTTATGGCGAGCATTCTACACCTTGCGCACAACATGGAAGACCACCCTGCTCCGGACGCAACCGCTCCGGACATATCACCTCCTCCCATCTCCGCGTTCGTCGCTGCGGGCCGCGGCTCGCACAGCGGTCGAGGCCCACCACACCGTAACCCTCGCGGCCATCGACCCAACAAGTGTGGCGTTTGTGGCAGCCTCCACCATCTCATGTCCGCGTGCAATGCCACTGATGACGCTATTCTTAAGTGGAATCTTGCCAAGCGTAGGCTGACAGTCCAGAAGTACGGCGCCGCCGACGGCACCCCCTCTGCTCACGCTGCGCTGCTGAGCGACGTCCCTGCCGACGACGCCCCCGCCGATGACACCGATTGCATACCCACCTTCGCGGACTGCGTTGATGACGACGCTGACGACGAGGTGAGTGTCCCATTCAGCTCTGTGGCATTCTCCTCTTCCCTCGCCCCGGGTCGTAATCTGTCAAAGTTTTGGGTCGTTGATTCCGCCTGCTCGATTAACCTCACTGCGTTCCGAGATGACTTCGTGAAATTCACGCCCCCCTCCACTCCCTCTCGCGTGGGCGGTGTCGGCGTTGACGTTAAGGGCAGTGGCTCAGTGCGACTTTCTGTCAGACTTGCCTCTGGCCAGCTAATTCACCGCACTGTGTATGCACTCTACACCCCTGACCTATCATCTCGTTCAGCACAGCGTATCGGCAGACTCCTTAGTGTCAGCTGGATGCAAACTCACAGCGGTTGTGAATTCATATTCCCCTCCAACTCTGACACTGGTTTGCTTTTGGTACCCACAGGCATGGGTATGCTAGAACCGTCCGGAAACGGTCTCTACCTCCTTCCCCACCAGCCGGCCCTCCCTTCCAGCCCATCCGCCCCGCCGGCACTTGACCCCTCACCTCAGGTTGCCCTTACTGCCCAGTGTGATCCCGTCCTATGGCACCGTCGATATGGCCACCTCAACATGCAAAGCCTTCAGGCCCAACATACTCACGGTGTCCCGACTAGCCCTGTGTTAACTAGCGCTGTAACCAAAGTTTCGTGCGACTCTTGTCTCCTTCACAAAGCCACAGCTGCACCACGCAACACAGCCGCTTGCGCGAAGCCATCCCACCCCCTCCTCAACCTGTCCGCTGACCTCTGGGGCCCGGTCAATGTCCCCTCCCCACATGGCCTCCGCTACTGCTTGCTCGTCATCGACCACCACACCAACTACATGTGGGTGCGGTTCCTTAAGTCTAAAGACGACGCATGTTCGGAATTGGAAACCATCCTCTTGGACATCAAACACCTGCATGCCCGCCATCACTCCCAGACGGGCGCGTTCGCACCGGTCCTCAAATTTGACTCTGACTCTGTGTTTGAAGCTGCTGTCACTCGCCAGATGTGCGCACACCTCGGCGTCGGGGTACAGTTCTCTGCCCCATACGCCCACCACATGCTCGGCAAGGCCGAACGTCCCTGGCGCACCATCCGGGACAATGCATCGGCGATGCTCCACAACATGGCCGTTCCCAACTCCATGTGGTCGTGCGCTGTCAGCACAGTTGTGTACCTTCGCAACCGCACGTATAGTCGCTCGGTCGGACCTCATGGGGGCGTCCCCCTCACACTCCTTACGTCGTCAGTGCCCAACGCCTCCAAGTTCCGCGTCTTCGGCTGCGCCGTTTTCGCCAAGGTCCCCGACAAACAACGTCGGAAACTCAGTGAAAAAGCATTTCGCGGCGTCATGGTGGGCTATCCCCCTGACGCACCCGGGTATCGTGTCTACAATCCGGAAACACGTCGCATCACCACTTCCGTACATGTTGTCTTTCAGGAAGACACCCCAGGCTTCGACACACAACCCTCCGTCGACTCGGCCATCACCGACTCTTCGGACGACGTCCCCGCAGACTCACCCCTATCCCACCCCATTGACCTCACATCACCCACACCCCTGCCCCCCCCACCAACCCCTCGCCATGCTCGGCTCCGCTCCCACCCCATTCGCTACGGCGATATGGTTGCCCACCTGTCCGACTACCCACCCACACTCGTCACGGCGTGTTGTGATCCTGAACAAGGAAAAGCTCAAGAGGACATCTTTGAGCACCCTCACGTCCCCAACCTTGTCACTGGTCCCCCACACACACCTGCCGGCACGTCCCCTACTGCCGTCGCCCTCCTCTCCGCCCGAGAGTGTGTGGAACCAAAATCCTACCGAGCTGCGCTGGACAGCGCCCAAGCCCCCCAATGGCAAGCCGCTATGCAACAGGAGTATTCCTCCCTCATCAGCAACGGCACGTGGGACCTTGTGGACCTCCCCCCCGGCCGCATGGTCGTTAACAGCATGTGGATCTTTAAAGTCAAGTCGGATACAGCCGGCGACGTCTCCCGCTTCAAAGCGCGGTTCGTCGCCAAGGGGTGCAGTCAACGCGCTGGACTGGACTACACAGAGACCTTCTCCCCGGTCATCCGCATGGCCAGCCTGCGTCTCTTCCTGACCATTGCAGCCGCCCGCGACCTTGAACTCTGCCAACTTGACATCGACACAGCGTTTCTCTACGCCCCCATCCGGGAGGATGTGTACATCCGCCAGCCCCTCGGCTTCACCGATGGAACGTCCAAGGTTTGTCACCTCAAGCGTTGCCTCTACGGCCTTAAGCAGTCCCCCCGCGAGTTCAACATGCTACTTCGTGCGTGGCTCGTCGACCATGGATGGCAACAATGCGTTTCCGACCCGTGCATCTACATCTACCGCGCCGGCCACGTCTTCGCCATGATCGCCCTGTACGTCGATGACATTCCCGCAGCCTGCAATGATGCCACCTGGCTCGCATCGTTCAAAGCCCAACTCGGAGCACGGTTCAAAATCAAGGACCTAGGCGACCTCTCCCAACTCCTCGGCATGCACATTACCCGCGATCGCTCCACGCGCACAATCTCGCTGGACCAGTCCAAGTACCTGCGCGACATCCTCGCCAAATACGGCATGTCTGACTCTAAGCCGTCGTCCCTTCCGATGGACCCAGGCTTCCTCGCCGGCCTTACACACTTGAACTCGCCTTCTCTCACAGGAGTGGCCAAGGACGTCTACCCAAGCCTCCTGGGCAGCCTTCAATACGCCGCCGTTTGTACACGCCCCGATGTCTCCACGGCATTGAGCATCCTCGGCTCTGCCCAAGCCTCGCCCACCGAGGCACACTTGCAAGCTCTGAAAAAGGTCCTCCGCTACCTCCATGGCACCATCAACATGCGCCTGACGTTGGGGGGGGGCATGGACCACAGTCTCCAACTCACAGGCTTTGCCGACGCTGATTGGGCCAACGACAGCAACACCCGCAAGTCTCGCTCGGGCTATCTCTTCACCCTCGGACGCGGGCCAATCAGTTACAAGTCCAAACAACAGACTTGTGTGGCTCAATCCACGTGTGAAGCCGAGTACTACTCTGCAGCTGACGCCACCAAGGAGGGACTCCACCTCCGACAACTCCTGGGGGAAATCTTCGACTCCCCCATCACCGAAACCACCACCATCTGGGAGGACAACCAAAGCGCCATTGCATACTCCCAAAATGCCTTGGTCAGCGAGAAGACTAAACACATCGGCCTGAAGTGGCACTTTCTCAAAGACCACGTGGAGCAAGGGACCATCAAGTTGAGGTACCTCCCCACTGACCAGATGGTGGCTGACATGCTCACCAAACCCCTCCCAGGACCTGCACTAGCACGACACCGAAGTGCGATCCTTGGAGGACAAGACCCAATGCAACGCTTCATCCCGTAGCTACCTTCAGGGGGAGTGTTGTAAGTAATACCGCATACGTATTAGTTGCAGATAGCTACTGTAAGCTACTCTAGATATGATTAGTACATGTCTAGATCGGACATACCGATAAACTGTTTGACTCGGTACAGAGCTGTCGCTAGGCTACAGCTCTAACACTTCTGTTGTCCCGACACCACGCCTGTAGGCTGGTTGTCGCCTTAACTGTTCCGTTTGCGGGACTGTGACTGTAACTACGTTTGCGTACGTTATCTTCCACACTAACTGTGTTTGCATGGTTCAATAGGGTTAGCCTAAATACCTGTGAAATTTCAGCCTGTGGTTCGGCGTGTAGCGGTGCTGTCGGCGGTGACAAGATGAGTCGGCCAGGATGGGTGAAAACTGCGTGATGGCCCTATTTTAAACAAAAACTCACGAGGCACGCTACTCCGACCTCATAAGGCCACCCTATAAACCATGAGTGGCCTACAACTCCTCGAGTAATTTAGCCAAGCCTTTCGGTGCACGTCCCTCGGAAGGAAGTGCAGCGTCGGGCGAAGACTCGCCGCCACAAGGAGGTGCGCCCATGTTGACATTACTGGTACCTCCCGCTCCAGCACCGAGTTCCGTGTTTTCACTCGCCTCTGCAACTAACAAAAGGACGCTTGCACAGTCTTTACCAAGCGGAACATGTTCATTGATAGTGAGGCCGTTGTTTTGATGGTTAGAGATGTCCTCGAGAGCCAAACGTTTGGGTACTCGTGAGTTTGCCATGTAGCGTGTCTCTTGCGGGCCGCCGAGATATCGGCCTTTTTGCTGATAGCCTGCTTTACCAGTTCGTCTTGACACTCTCCGCACATGAACTCCACTTCAACCACAGCAGCCTCAAAATAGCAGCGTTGTCACATAGTGTCTCTATCTCGAGGTATAGGTTAGGGTCGGTGTTCTTTGGGTGATCCAAGGGTTCCTTGCCCGCGCATTGCAAGAGGTAGTCGTACTTTTCGTGACATGTATCAACAATAGAGCGCGCGCCCTCCATCGCAGATAACATGTTTGGAACGCTGTCCATTAGCTTCTCGGCCTCCACCTTTAATTTGCTGAGTGTGCTTTCTTCTTTCGCAATGGTTTTCAAGGCGGCACGTACATGGCCATGCTGTCCGGCGTCGGCAAAATCCTCTGCTCGCGCGATGGACTTTCCGACTTTTTCTCGGATCACGTCAGCTTGACTCGCCTTCTTGTGGACAGCTTCCCAACTCGACTTCAACCTCTTCATTTCTGCTTTTAAGGTTGTCATGGCACTGGATAGGAGTGTCTTCAGGTCAGGCCCGTCCCGTCTGAGCTTGTCCCTATTCTCTGTCAGAAATACAGTCTCCTCGCATGTGAAAACTTGTGCGTACTATGCCTCAGCGCGCCCCTTCCGGCCGACAACAAGAGGATCGGGTCTAGGTGGGTCCAGGTGGTCGACTACACGTGGACGAAGGATGTCACTGTGTATGCTAAAGAATAGGCGGGCCTATTTTCTTGACGGGCCTATTCCATCGCGCCACTTCTTGGCGAGTGTTGTTTTGCAGTAGCCGGGGACGTGTTGAATTATTTGGTTGATTTTGTAAATTATATTATCGGTGGTGAGACATTGGCCCACTGAGTGATGCACCACCACAACTTGCACGAGGGCTGCCTCTTGCTCCTTGGTCAATCCACTTCGTCTATCACGCTTTGATTTCCCTAGGTTAGGTTTTTGTATGGCGCGTCGGAGGGTCGGCCACGGAACACCGTGCTTCGCTGCGATGCCGGAGAGAGTATGACCTTTACTCCATGCCCTGCCACTCGAGACTGCTCGACGACCTTCGTCGACTGCGGAAGCGAGGTTTTCTTGTGTGTAGGCCCGATATTTACCACGGGCGGGTAGGGATCCGATGCCCATAGCGGTTATCGATGGTGTAGAGCGAGGGTCGCTGCCAAGTCTCACAATATTTGTTGAATTTGAAAAACGAAAATAGGGGGGCCGTATGTACGTAACCCCAAATACCGGCAAGCGGGCGCACCATCAGCATGTAAGAGTCGACAGCCGACAAGAGGCTTGCGAGGCTATTGGATAATGGATATGTGGGCAATATGGGGTGCTTCAAAGCATAATTGAAGTGATTTACACGCTTTACGAGTGGGTTGGTCGAAATCGATAGGTGTTTTTGGTGCGATTTGGTCTGCAGGTCGCATCACGAGTCCTTCCTCCACTGACCAACGCGACCAGCTCGACCAGCCGCCAACACAGCCCTTCAATAGGGTCTCTAAGGGGGTTCTATTGTAGGGTTTATGGCTCGAAATGACCTCGGCAATGTGGGCTAAGGTAGGCCTAAACCGCTAATTGTTCAAAATAGATCCTTGTCCAAAATAGGGGTTTTGCTCGCTAAGACGTAAAAAGTTCGGTGAAATTCGTGTCGAGCCAGCTCAAAAGTGACATCGCAAACTGTTGAAGAAGTGACTCGTTGTCCGTTGGCGAGTCGAACTGGGGTCTTAGTCGCAGACTTCCGAGTATATGTAAAGCAAAGCGTCGTACGAAGTAGTCTGACACAAAATCAAGCGTCGCAGCGCAGTCCACTAATCCAGAAATTTGGTGTCCGCCATCAGGAGTTTTCACAGTCAGCGCAGTTCGAATTAACGGGCGAGCTTCCGTGAGGTCAGTTAGTAGAGCTGTAGCTGGCGAAGAAAATTGTCGCAGCGTAGCGATGGACGGTTCCGTGTCGTCAAAAGGTACAGGTACCGAGTCAGGTTGATCAGATGTTGTAGGTGTTGTCGAGTCGTAAAAAGCACAATTTGCGTCAACTAACCACAGTTGTACATGCCAAGGAGCTGGAGCAACCACCTCCTTTTGTGCTGGGTTCTCCAGTGACTGACGAGTAAAAAGCTGTGTCCTTGATGGGAATTCTTGGTAGAGTTTCCAGTTCTTAGTCAGTTGAGTAAATTTTGCCCATTTCGGTAGCACAAAACAGCCATCGTAGATGTCGGAGATGTTCGACGACAATCCTCAAAATGCTGTGCAATCTGCTCAGCTTACTCCCATGGTGGGTTGATAAACACCCGTTCTCCTGTCAAGTCCTTGTCAAGAATCGAGTCACTCGGCGACCAGTGAGGTAAGTCACCGTGCGAGTTCAGACCTTCATCATCAGCACATCCCTCCAAAGTGAAGTTGAATCGTGCATGCAGAGGGTCAAAGACTGAGTCAACCATTTTCCAATCAATTGAACGTCTGGTTACATGTTTACGACTCTGTCTATGCTTAGTCTGACGACGACGACATGCTATTAACGTTGCAGGTGTCGCGACTGTAGTCGATGGAGATGCCGAAGGTGTTTCTACAACCTCTGTCGCTAACAGTGTCCCAAACCGAACATTAGATGTAGGCGGCTGCTCCAGTTCGTTGGTAGAACAGCCTTGCCACCATCATTGCTTCTTCGACTGAGGTTCCATAGGTGCCTTGCCTTTCCACTCCGGGCATTGGAACAGTCGGTGTCCCTTCTTGTGGCACTTGAAACAGAGTCCTTCCTCCATATGTCGCTTGCGCTCCTCAAATGTCATCGCATTTGCGAGAGTGTTGAAGTCAGCGCGGCCAGATGTTTGGCCACGGTCTCCACCGTTGTTGCCTCCTCGTCCACGTCCACGGCCACGACCACGGCCTCCTCCATTACGCTTCCAAATCTTAGAGGCGTCGACGAGAGGGTCATCAAGGTTGCCCTTGCGGGTTGGTTGAGCAGATGGACCAGCGGTAGACCGCATGTTGCCGAGTTCCGGCGAGTCCGTAACGACGTCATTTAAGAAATTCTGGAGCTCCACCAGTGTGATCTGGTAACCCTTCTGAGCTCGGTGTGACTTTGCCTGGTTCTTCAACGTAAAGTTTTTCAGTCCTTTAATAAAATGTACGCACTGCACATCGGCTGTCAGGTTCTGACGATACCGACGTAAGAAGTCGTTGTATTGCTTGGTGTAGAAGGCGTAACTCATCGTGTTGCTCTGCGTAAAGTTGAGCAAAGCATTAATTGCGTCGTCTTGAATGTTCGGAAAAAACGTAGTCTTACGTAACTCCGCGACAAGCTCGTCATACGTAGATGGAATAGCGGCTTGGGTCTTACGGTTCAGCCACCACCCATTCAGATGTCATGAGAATTGTGAAGTAACCCAGATAACCGAGTCGTACGAGTCATCCGTAATTCCGAGCATTAGAAAACGTTGAGGCTGAGCTTCAAGCCAATCCTCCAGTTCATTAGCAATTCGACCAGTCTGCAATGGTGAGTTAATCGCAGCTTTACGCTGTGTCTCCGTGAGGGTAACAGGTAGTCCAGCCAAGTTCTGAGTAGGTATTGGCATTCCCACACGTAAATCTGTCGGCGTTTCACCACTCAGCCGATTGATGTGTCCACGAATCAACAGCCAAACATGACCATAGTCGACCGACGTAAACCGGGAGAACATGAAGAGTTGTCTCGGAATAGATGTGTTGTCTTGAAAGATTTGGCTGTGTGAGTAGACTGCTCGACAAAAAGTCTCCCATTGAGTCACGTAACCGAAGTGAAGTAACTCGCTCTTGTGCTTCTCAGCACGAAGTAACCCCGTCTAGGCGGGCGTAAGGTTCATACCGTCAACGTTGATTGATTCCGGGACGACGTAAGTACCATCCGGATTAATTGTCGAATGTGCTGTAATAACTTGCTCAACCTTAGCAAGTGTACGTAAGTGGCTCGTAGCAAACATGACAGGGACAGAAGCCGAGTACACGTAAACAAGTTGTAGTCCTTGAGGTAACGAAACTCGGACATGAGCGTCACTCAACAGCGTTAAATCATCCGGTGTCAAGGTAAGACCGGTTTCCTCGTGTAACTCACGAACGGCAGCGTCGACATGCTCTCCGTTAGGTAAGACAGAGCCAGCCGGAAACCAAGTTTTACCAGTACGAGGCTCACGTTGTAATACCAGCTTCACGTCCGACAGTTCAGTTCCTCCAACATGAATTACCACCATTACGTAATGTCCAGGTCCTAAAGAAGCCATCTCGAATCAATCAGGCAACGTCGAGCGAATCAATGAGCAACGAAAACGTGCGTCGACCAAAGAGCTCCGAAACCAGTGTGGCGGTTAGCCTCCTCGAGCTAAACGCTAGCACTAATCAGTTCTAATCTGTCTAGTTCTGTCGTTGCAAGATGGCAAAATGATGTTTGTCGAGAGACGATGGTGAAAGACGTTTCACTGCTGTACTTAGGCAGTATGTGTTGCAAGTGAACAATGGAATTGTTAAATGGTTCTGTCACCTCCCTCTACTGCACTGGGCTTAAGTAGGTTTCTGCCCAGATTGCTTACGCCTGCAAGCTACGCTTACGTGTCAGGCGTTAGGGCTGTCTAACCGTCGTCATATGTCCTGAGACGCGGCCTGCCTAGCATTGGGTTTCACGACGCGGCCTCTTCTGCATCGAAGAACTCGCTTAGGCGCGTCATCTGGCTGGTTAGATTAATTATGCATATTTGTACGTACCGGGAGGTACTTGTCGTATTGTAGCATCAGCACCCTTTATGAACATTGCAGTAACGACGTACCCACGTGTGTACGTCCGTCCGATGGAAAAGCACGAATTGGAATCAGTAACGAGTACATGTACAATGTCATGTAATGTACTGCTGCATGATTGTACTCGTCACATGTACTTGGATAAGGCGTACAGCTCCGTTCCGGGAGGTGTGGGTTCTAACCCCCCTCATGGCATTTCTAACAACCCCCCTCCCCGATGCGCGTGGCATGCAAGCACATTGAATTTCATTGTATTGTGCGGATTGGTGTGTGTGGCTAGATGTAGCAGAGACATGCAATCAACGCAACACAAGTCTTTAGTGCAGCTTCTCATGCACAAATGCGGCATGGCGAAAACAACGACGACAACCATATTAGCGCGTACGTATTGTCATAAGTACGAAGTATTGCGCACAATTGGGTACTACATGTAAGGGGCACCCCTTACAATGGCAATGTGAGTTGCATGGACAGAGAATTGAGGCAAGCACGTGGTCGACCCACCACATATGTAGCCACCAAGCAAACAAAGCACAAAAGTAGTCGAGCCCAATGTAAAAACTGAAATATGACAAGATGCGAACGAATCTAACGAATACATGCTAGGAAATACGATGTTTTGGTATTTTGACAGATACAACAATATAGCATTTACAGTGTACTTTTCTCATGCTAGATAAAACGTTCCTATCCCGTCGAAGTAATTTCACCGGGCAAGGCAAACACATGTGCCCCTTTGTTTTTAGCCACTTGGAACCACGGAAAACGATGCATGGTCACATACTTGGGCCCTTGATTCCCTTCACGCAATCTTATTTTCATTATGGACACCCCCTGAAAGTCATGTAAATCAATTGGAGAAATGGAATAGGCGATCGCACGTTCGTAGCGGCAAAAATGAACCAAGAGCAACGATGAGTGTTAGGCTTGGGAGTTCATCATCTCGCAGTTAGCAATTAATCACTTACACCCGCATGAAAGAGTGTGAGTATGCCACTCTCCTTATTTTGTTCCGTTTCGCCGCTTTCTAATTATGTGGCGATATCGAGAGTTAATGCAGCGTCTTTCATTGACTATGCTTCATATCATCCCGGTTTTTTATCTTGTGATGCTTTCCACAGGGTTGTGCGGATGGTGTTGCGTGCTTTCCAAACTCGCCGTCTTATTATGCTCGTTTACTATTTGTGACCCCTTTTTATCTATTTGTAGTCTCTAATACTTCTACTATTTTTGCTTATAATTTCAAATGCAATAATTCATCCTTTTGTATTTGGGAGAAAAGGAACACCGCGGCGGTGGGGCTCACCACACCCCTTGTTTGCTAAGGACGCACCGGACCAAGATGATAATTTATCGGATAATTATACGGGAGGGCGGGGTTTAATATTGGAGCTTACCGGAATTTCAACACATGTGTCAGTCGCGGGATGTGCCGCGGCGGCTTCGCGCGGGGAGGATCCGCCTTTCTTAGCGCCATCACTATAGACGAAGCCGAACCACCTCCAATCTAGACGGCGCACTATGGGGCATAGGCCATAATAAGGTCATTTGAGTTCGTTCTGCGAGGGGGCATATGTGTGAGGGGGAGGGTAGGGTTGGGGGGTGGTAGTAGATACCGGTGGAGTAAGGTGAGTATAGGACGAGATGAGGGGTGGGATGCTGAGGGAGGGGAGGGGCGTGGGAGATGGTGTCGGAGATGACTTCAAGGGTGTTGTGGAGCGTAATGAGCGCGAAGTGCTGTAGGAGGCTGGTCAGAGTAAGTTTATTTGCGACGAGGTAACTTTCCACTCCCGTGCATCTTAGTGCCGAAAGGGGTGGGGGTGAGTTGCCGAGGTGTTTGTTGGAGAGAAGTAACGTGTCGCATGGGAGGGTCTGAATAACGATGGTGGATACAAGGGGAGGTTATGTATTTTGCGTGTACGTATCGCGTGTGTTCCAACCGATGCAAGATTAAGATCGTGGATGGGGGCGCGGGGGGGGGGATATTGTGTGCGCTAATTGCGTGCTCCATTGCTCGACGCGTACATATGTGGTTGCATTCGGGGTTAGCGACGTTGTTACCTCGCCATGTAATTGTGTGAAGCGTTGCTACCCATGGACGAGAACACAATGTCGTCGACAATATTCGATTACAGTTTTCTTTTAGCCAAGTACATGGTACATCAACTCGCGCACGCACATGTGAAATGGAAAACAAAGCGGGAATGTATAGCGACAACGCTTAATTATATGTTGTCATTATTATTAGCGGGCATCCTTCGCAATCGTGTGTGCCTAAGCGAGTAGGAATGGTAAAACAATTCGAATACGTAAATCAACCGATAAGTTGACATGCGGCCACGGTTGGTGAAGTTGTGTTGAATATTGTAGTTTGGCTAGATGAATCTGTCACGGTCATGTGATAGGATAAACATATAAAACACCGTCGCATCGGCAATCCGTCCCATCCGAACATCTAGTCCTTTGCCTTATAGTTTACATATATTGAAATAGAACGGGAAATTGTGACTCTCAATCATACATAGTTGTGAACTTGTGATTACACTTCCTAGTCACTAACTAGTCCGTTTGCCACCGAAAAAATGCAATTCAAATAAATGTTTCTAGCCGATAAACTTTCATTACCGTTTATTGAACCATGTAAACACAGTTAGTGTGGAAGATAACTCACGCAAACGTAGTTACAATCACAGTCACGCAAACGGGACAGTCACAGAGACAACCAGCCTACAGGCGTGGTGTCGGGACAACAGAAGTGAGAGAGTTGTAGCCTAGCGACAGCTCTGTACCGAGTCAAACAGTTTATCGGTATGTCCGATCTAGACATGTACTAATCATATCTAGAGTAGCTTACAGTAGCTATCTGCAACTAATGCGTATGCGGTATTACTTACAACACTCCCCCTGGAGGTAGTTACGGGATGAAGCGTTGCATTGGGTCTTGTCCTCCAAGGATCGCACTTCGGTGTCTTGCTAGTGCAGGTCCTGGTAGGGGTTTGGTGAGCATGTCTGCCACCATCCGGTCAGTGGGGAGGTACCTCAACTTGATGGTTCCCTGCTCCACGTGGTCTTTGAGGAAGTGCCACTTCAGACCGATGTGCTTAGTCTTCTCGCTGACCAAGGCATTCTGGGAGTATGCAATGGCGCTTTGGGTGTCCTCCCAGATGGTGGTGGTTTCGGTGATAGGGGAGTTGAAGATTCCCCCCATGAGGTGTCGGAGGTGGAGTCCCTCCTTGGTGGCGTCAGCCGCAGAGTAGTACTCGGCTTCACACGTGGATTGAGCCACACAAGTCTGTTGTTTGGACTTGTAACTGATTGGCCCGCGTCCGAGGGTGAAGAGATAGCCGGAGCGAGACTTGCGGGTGATGCTGTCGTTGGCCTAGTCAGCGTCGGCAAAGCTTGTGAGTTGGAGGCTGTGGTCCAGGCCCCCCCCCCAACGTCAGGCGCATGTCGATGGTGCCATGTAGGTAGCGGAGGACCTTTTTCAGAGCTTGCAAGTGTGCCTCGGTGGGTGAGGCTTGGGCGGAGCCGAGGATGCTCAAGGCCGTGGAGACATCGGGGCGCGTGCAGACGGCTGCGTACTGGAGGCTGCCCAGGAGGCTGGGGTAGACGTCTTTGGCCACCCCGGTGTGATAGGGCGAGTCCATGTGCGCGAGGCCGGCGAGAAAGCCCGGGTCCATCGGAAGTGACGACGACTTAGAGTCGGACATGCCGTACTTCGCGAGTATGTTGCGCATGTACTTGGATTGGTCCAGCGAGATTGTGCGCGTGGAGCGATCGCGGGTAATGTGCATGCCGAGGAGTTGGGAGAGGTCGCCTAGGTCCTTGATCTTGAACCGTGCTCCGAGTTGAGCTTTGAACGATGCGAGCCAGGTGGCATCATTGCAGGCCGCGGGAATGTCATCGACGTACATGGCGATCATGGCGAAAGCGTGGCCGGTGCGGTAGATGTATATGCACGGGTCGGAGACGCATTGTTGCCATCCATGGTCGACGAGCCATGCACGGAGTAGCATGTTGAACTCGCGGGGGGGCTGCTTAAGGCCGTAGAGGCAACGCTTGAGGTGACATACTTTTGACGTGCCGTCGTTGAAGCCTAGGGGCTGGCGGATGTACATATCCTCCCGGATGGGAGCGTAGAGAAACGCTGTGTCGATGTCAAGCTTGCGGAGTTCAAGGTCGCGGGCGGCTGCGATGGTTAGGAAGAGACGCAAGCTGGCCATGTGGATGATTAGGGAGAAGGTCTCTGTGTAGTCCAGTCGAGCGCGTTGGCTGCACCCCTTGGCGACGAACCGCGCTTTGAAGCGGGAGACGTCGCCGGCTGTATCCGACTTGACTTTGAAGATCCACATGTTGTTAACGACCATGCGGCATGGGGGGAGGTCCACAAGTTCCCACGTGCCGTTGGTGATGAGGGAGGAATACTTTTGCTGCATAGCTTCTTGCCACTGGGGGGCTTGGGCGCTGTCCAGTGCAACCCGGTAGGATTTTGGTTCCACACACTCCCGGGCGGAGAGGAGGGCGACGGCAGTATGGGACGTGCCGGCAGGTGTGTGTGGGGGACCCGTGATAAGGTCGGGGACGTGAGGACGCTCAAATATGTCCTCTTGAGCTTTTCCTTGTTCAAGATCACAACACGCCGTCACGAGGGTCGGGGGGTAGTCGGACAAGTGGGCAACCATATTGCCGCATTGAATGGGGTGTGAGCGGAGCCGAGTATGGCGAGGGGCTGCGGGGGGAGGTAGGGGTGTTGGTAATGTGAGGTCAATGGGGTGGGATAGGGTTGAGTCTGCGGGTACGTCCGCCGAAGAGTCGGTGATGACCGAGTCGACGGAGGGTTGTGTGTCGAAGCCTGGGGTGTCTTCCTGAAAGACAACGTGAACGGAAGTGGTGATGCGACGCGTTTCCGGGTTGTAGACACGGTACCCGGGTGCGTCAGGGGGATAGCCCACCAGGACGCCGCGAAATGCTTTTTCAATGAGTTTCCGACGTTGTTTATCGGGGACCTTGGCGAAAACGGCGCAGCCGAAGACGCGGAACTTTGAGGCGTCGGGCACCGACGACGTAAGGAGTGTGAGGGGGACGCTACCATTGGGTCCGACCGAGCGACTGTACGTGCGGTTGCGAAGGTACACAACAGTGCTGACATCGCACGACCACATGGAGTTGGGAACGGCCATGCTGTGGAGCATCGCCGATGCATTGTCCCGGATAGTGCGCCAAGGACGTTCGGCTTTGCCGAGCATGTGGTGGGCGTATGGGGCAGAGAACTGGACCCCGACGCCGAGGTGTGCGCACATCTGGCGAGTGACAGCAGCTTCAAACACAGAGTCGGAGTCAAACTTGAGGACCGGTGCGAACGCGCCCGACTGGGAGTGATGGCGGGCATGCAAGTGTTTGATGTCCAAAAGGATGGTTTCCAACTCCGGACACGCGTCGTCTTTAGACTTAAGGAACCGCACCCACATGTAGTTGGCGTGGTGGTCGATGACGAGTAAGCAATAGCGGAGGCCATGTGGGGAGGGGACATTGAATGGTCCCCAGAGATCAGCGGACAAGTTGAGGAGGGGGCGGGATGGCTTCGCGCAAGCGGTTGTGTTGCGCGGTGCAGCTCTGGCTTTGTGGAGTAAGCACGAGTCGCAAGAAACTTTGTTTACAGTGCTAGCTAACACATGGCTAGTCGGGACACCGTGAGTATGCTGGGCCTGAAGGCTTTGCATGTTTAGGTGGCTAAACCGACGGTGCCACAATACGGGGTCACACTGGGCAGTAAGGGTAACCCGAGGGGAGGGGTCAAGTGCGGCCGTTGTGGATGGGCTTGAAGGGAGGTCCGGCTGGTGGGGAAGGAGGTAGAGACCGTTTCCGGACGGTTTCAGCACACCCATGCCTGTGGGTACCAGAAGCAGACCAACGTCAGAGTTGGAGGGGAAGAGGAACTCACATCCGCTATGAGTCTGCATCCATCTGACACTAAGAAGTCCGCCGATACGCTGTGCGGAGCGAGATGATAGGTCAGGGATGTAGAGTGCATACACAATGCGGTGAATGAGTTGGCCTAAGGCAAGTTTGACAGAAATCCGCACTGAGCCACTGCCCTGAACGTCAACGCCGACACCGCCCACGCGAGAGGGAGCGGAGGGGGGTGTGTACTTTACAAAGTCATCTCGGAACGCGGTGAGGTTAGTCGAGCAGGCGGAATCAACGACCCATAACTGTGATAGGTTACGACCCGGGGCGAGGGAAGAGGAGAATGCCACAGAGCTGAAAGGGACACTCACCTCGTCGTTGTCGTAGTCATCAGCGCAGTCCTCGAGGGTGGGTAAGCTGTCGGTGCCATCGGCGGGGGCGTCGTCGGCAGGGACGTCGCTCAGCAGCGCAGCGTGAGCAGAGTTGGTGCCACCGGCGGCGCCGTACTTTTGGACGGCCAGCTTACGCTTTGCGAGGTTCCACTTAAGGATAGCGTCATCCGTGGCAGTGCACGCGGACATGAGGTGGTTTAGGCTGCCACAAGCGCCACACTTGTTGGGGAGACTACCGCGAGGATGACGGTGTGGTTGGCCTCGACCGTTGTGCGAGCCGCGGCCCGCAGCGACGAACGCGGAGATGGGAGGGGTGATGCGACAGGAGCGTGTGTGTCCGGGGCATGGTCGTCGTCCATGTTGTGCGCGAGGTGGAGGATGCTGGCCATCACTTCATCAGCCGACATGAGGTAGCATGTGTCAAAGGCGTTAATGACGCATTGTTTCGCTTGACCGTGAGGGCCGCTGCTGGAAATACCGCGCAACATGAGGAGACCGAGGTTGTGGGGGTGGATGGCAGCGGAGCCATCAACCATTTGGCACGTCTCGTTGTAGTCGTCAAAGGTCTGGCGCATGGAGTGGACATAGTCACTGAGTGACTGACCAGGGCGCTGTCTGAGTATCATGTTGTCCAGGAGGGACATGGAGCGAGCAAAAGACCGACAGTCGAGGCGTTCACACATAATGTCCCACGCGGCAGCGGCGCAGTCATGGCGGGCCGGAGAAACGCATTTCATCGCCTGGTCCGCGCGCTGATTCGCGATGGCTGCATGGAGGAGCAGGGTGTAGGCGTAGTGTTGCGCTGGTTCGCCGAGCCACACGCCGGAGTCGCGGATGGCCTGCTGCGGAATGAGATATGCGGCCTTGATGGAGAGGAAATTAAGGAAGGTCCTCTTCCATTGCTTAAAGTCCGTGGTCGGGCCCATGACGGGAACCGACATCTTCATGGACCGGTTGAGGGCGTCCTTGTCGAAGCCGGGGGCCTCGTGTGCCGCTCGGCCGATGACTATGGGGTCAATGGTGGGGCGACGACTGCCACGGGTGGTGTGGTCGCCACGCTGGGCTGGGGGAGAGTGCAGTCCATGGAAGGGAGGAGGTGGGCCACCGGGAAAGGGAGAGAGCCCGGCCATGGTATGCGGCGGGCCGTACGGGTGCGGGTGGCCACGGGAGGGGGGGACGAGGTGAGAGCGCGCCTCCGGGATGAGAGGTCCGGGGTGTTGCATGGCATAATCAGCGGGGGGTATGGGGGGGTGGTGGGAGGTGTTCAACATGGAGCTCGTGACGCGAGGGCTCGCTGTGCGCATCGGGACGCGAGGGCTCGCGGTGCGCATCGGGACGGCGCTGTGCGACGGTGGGGTTGCGAATAGGAGCTGCAGCGGTAGCAGCAGCGAAGGCCGTTTGTGCGTCCGGTGGGGCGTAGCCAGGCTGGGGATGCTCAAGCAGAGGGTGCACGTCGTGGCCGTCCCGAAAAGGTTCGAGCTGCGCATCGCGGCGGCGCTGAGCGACAGGGGTGTCCGAATTAGCAACCGCAGCGGTAACAACAGTAACGTCGGCCGACTGCGAGTCGAGGCGAGCGTTAATGAGCGCCATTTGCGCAAGGACCAGCGCGAGAGTATACGGGGAGGGATCGAGAGTGCTTTGCTGAGAGCCTAGGTCCGGGGAATCAGGAGGCGAAACATGCGGAGAGTCGGCATAGCGAGTTTTCGGCGCCATTTCGACAGAGGGCGAAAAAGAAAGAGCAGGACAAAAAACAGGCAGCGGTAAAAACCGCTAGCCGGACTCGTGCATAACAGTGGTTTCAGAGAGACGGCCTAATGCCCGCCGACCCCTCGGCCTGACGCCCCAGGGTGTCTGAAAGCACCTTCTCTGTATCCTCCACCCAGTGTGAGGCACAAGTCGAGGCCAAGGTCATGACATGTGGAGCGCCGCGCTGGCGGCTGAGTCGCTAAGATAATATTAAGATAAAAAGATACGCTAGGGCTGTCGTGCAAGCTGTGGATGCGTATTCACCCGATAGTGCGCCCCCCCTTTCTCCAGCTTGGACCTGTGTGCACCATGTCCACACACGACGAGTGCGTCGGTGTGGGTGGCTGTCTATCGCCGTCGAGTAGCTGACTTAAGAGGGGTGGTGGTGGGTTTTAAATCGCAGTTTATACTGGCGATACCGCCGACTACAGGGTGAAAGTACTAAGTGTCTATAGAAACTTGCTTTCTGCGGGAGAGCTGTCGATCGAAGCTCGCCGAACCAGATTGTCGCGCGTGAGTGACGTGAGGCGAGGGCCCATAACCTATTGAACCATGCAAACACAGTTAGTGTGGAAGATAACTCACGCAAACGTAGTTACAATCACAGTCACGCAAACGGGACAGTCACAGAGACAACCAGCCTACAGGCGTGGTGTTGGGACAGCAGAAATGAGAGAGCTGTAGCCTAGCGACAGATCTGTACCGAGTCAAAAAGTTTATCGGTATGTCCGATCTAGACATGTACTAATCATATCTAGAGTAGCTTACAGTAGCTATCTGCAACTAATACGTATGCGGTATTACTTACAACACCGTTACCATTGTTGTCATGTGAAATTTTAGAATAATAATGAAAAGAAATCCGCATGTGATACTCATACACGTTAAAAAGGCACACCCTCCGCCTAGCGATCCCGCAACGCTTGCATCCCGCTCGGGCAAGGGGATACGGGCTAGCGATAAGCTAGCGACCGCGTCTACATAGGACCTCTAGCATGCTCTGGTCATGGGGAGAGAGTTTATCGGGTCGTGTTGCCGACTATTGGCGGTACGAGCAAAATCGCTATCAATTGCGATTTTGATCTCTTGGTTTTTAAGTATTGCTTTCGTCAAGAAGAACCGCTAGCTAGTCAATGCGAACAAGGACCGTCCTTGCGAACTTAGCGATAAACGGGCTAAAGCCGTTAGTCGCATCAACCTTAAACGGAGAAAGTAGCGACAAACCATCGTCGGCCACGGATTCAAAAGTTGCACTTGCATTGACCATGAATAACCGATAACTTGGATTTCTAATCGGTTGACAACTCGGCTTATCATATGACGAAAGATGTCCTCTGTATTCTATCCGCCGGTCGCGCCCACTGAGAAGTCTATCTAAGAACATTTAGTACAAAGCCTGGCACTTCCTTTCTCTGCGACATGTACTACATCCCAAGAAAGTACTAGAAAGGTGTTAATTTTCCGCGGGAAATTCAACTTTCCCGTGGATTTTCTTCGCCACACACAGCCCTATATTTTCATAGCCACTCCCGCATCCGCGATGGCCCACCCTTTGACGCAGCCTGCCAACCCCCGCCCGACCTCCGTCGACCCCTCCTCCCACTCCTACCACTAAGCATTCGCTACTCGACTTCTTCCTCGTCAAAACCGAGCTCGCTCGACCTTCATTCGCGTGCTTAGTGTTGGCCCCATCTTCGGCGGCTTCCGACCTCCCTGGCGAGCTCCCGGGTCCCGTCTCTCCTCGTAGTACAACACTCACACACACCAACAACGGTACTAGCTCGCTTCACCAATACAACCCAACTCACCCCATACTGAGAACTACCACATGCTTTAACCCTAGCCCAAACCATGACAAGGCTGGAAACCCCCCTTACCGGCCTCCCGCCGTCTCACCTTGCTTGGCCGCCACTCTCGCCGACGCTTTACCTCCAATTTTAATTTCGGCGTATAACCTCCACAGTCATCTCCACGGGACAATCCACAATGAGGGGTTACTACCCCCTTCTCCTTCAACTTGTTCGACCTCGTCATCACTCGACCAGCCCTTGTCGTGCTCCACCACACCCTATGACCCCCTCCCACCCCCCCGACGAATATATCGCACTCCCAACCCTTATCCCCCAACACGGAACAACCCACCGCCCCCGAGGAACAGTCCGCCCATATGGGATGCACCAATGAGACGCTTCATTATGAAGCCACCCACCCGTCCCATGCCGACGCCTAGCTCCCACCCATGCCAACAACTTCCTCAACGGCTGATCCAAACCATGTAGCCCACTCCCCCGCCCCCGCATGGCCTCAGCGGTTCGACCTCCGCCACACGCTCCCCCACTCTACCCCTCCAACCAAGACTATACCGACTTCTCAGACACCCGGGCAACCCGGTCACCCCCCTCCCCCCCCCCCCCCCCTCGCACAACTTCCCCACTTGACCGTCATAGGGGAAGTCCCCGGCACACCCAACACCGACCTCAAGATACTTAAGTTAACAAGCTAACTACCCATCCCAAGGCCGCCCTTACGCTCACGGTCTCAAGTACCACTACCAAGAATACTGCCGAAGAAACAGGAAAACGCTGGGGGGTCAAGTTCATCACCAACAACATTCGTATCTGCTCCAAGCCAAACCCTTTCGACCCCAAGAAACCATAGGGACACCGCAGAGTTCCTCTCCTCACCATCGCGTCACAGTGCATATTCGTATGATTCAGCGTGTGGTAGCTAAAGATATGTTGAACTTACAAAACAACCCTTACGGCCACATCCATGTCCCCGCAATTCACGACGGCAACCTATGTGAGACCTCTATACAGGGAGCGCCACACATAAACGATGCCGAGGGGGCGGACACCACGTTTGGCTCGCCAGTCATGAGCTACAAGGGCTTAACAACTAAGCTACATAGCTAAAGATACACTCTTCTCTGCCCTCGCCAATCTGTTGGACGATTGCTCACCCCAACTTCCTAACGTCGAGAAACCATGTATGCAGCCACCGACGAGGCATGGAAAGAATATGATACCGCATACGAGCCCCCCTATCCAAGCCTTGTGGTCTACCCCCCCCCCCCCCCCCGCCGCGGCACCATCTTCCAAGCACTCGAACTTTTTTACGTCTACATGACCTCAAGACCCAGCGTAGTCACTCGCCTAGACCTTGTCTCCGTCCATTACTCGAATTGTCGTATCGACGCGCTAGAGGACATGCTTCTAGCCTTTTCCTATGGGAGACAGGTACGCCCAATCCATAGTGGGGGAGCTCGCGCCTCTACACAGCAAGCAAACCGAAAACATTGTCGCTCGATCATTCTTTCGTTGGGGTTTAGACTGCCGTATACTTTAGGCTTTAGACTTCACAGTTTTCATTCTACCTCAAGTTGGAGCGACGTGCATCGTCGTCGCTGATTCACCAAATTACCACCTCGCTACTGCCCGTGGACAAGCTAGCTTCAACAAGCTCCTTTGTTCTCTCACCGCGGCCAGCGTCGACGTTTCTACACATCCTACGGATGCTGTGCTCACTGCCGACGGGCCATATTATGAGGTCGGGGCTATGTCCATGGGATGCGTAGAGGCGTCCTTTACCGACACCTGCAAGGTATACCGAAGCCTTACCTCCCCTTTTCCAGTCCTCTACGCCAGCACCCTCAAAAAATGACTATCCAGCTTATATTGTGCCCTATCAACCCCCGATTCCTCCGAAATTGCCGAATTTCGAAACAAACCATTGCTAGAAGAAGGCGAAGCGCTATCTACCCAAGCCGCCCCACACACTGCAACCGCTATTAACCGCAACCGACCTCGCCACCGAACAAGTCGCCGACGCAACACGGGCCACAAGCGGACTTCTCTTTAAGAAGAAGCCCACCCTATCCGCCACCACCACATAATCTAACGACATAAAGTCATCGTTGCTTCGGTCACCATGAACGCCCACGGCTCGGGCCTCATAGGAGGCTGGGACAAACTCCTCACTCCGGTCGACTGATCATTCTTCCTCGCCCGCGCCACCGACAAGCTTCTACGACTCTAAAACTCCCGCTCGCGCAAAGGAGCAAACCGTGCATACCGCACTACCCGACCCTACTAACACCGACGACACCATGGGGGATATGATATGGTACTCCCCGACATAGCGCACCCGGTCGATCAACCCGATAACATGTATGAAGAAGGACACCCCCTCTGTGGAAGGGTTACACGGAAATGCCATCGCCGGGAATCGAACCCGGCACCTCCGTGTCCGGAGCCGTACGCCGTAACCCTTCCACAGGTTATGGGCCCTCTAGCTGCTAGTTGTTGGAGTCATTTGTCTTGACTGGAACCTAGAGCTTGCTTCTCGAAGAGTGGTAGACCTTTGTGGTGTCGCACGATACGTGAGGTGCGGCTGGCTCACAAAGTGGCTGGCTCTTGCTTGTGTTTGTAGCTTTACTTCGATACCCGGCTGGTAGCGACTTGTTTGTGTCGCTTGGAGCCGGCTTCAACCCCCGAACGCCGACTCGTGTGACGTGAAGATCGGCTTGCTTTTCTTTGTTATAGCTTGGCGCTTTCTGGAATTTTATTCGCTTCCGGAGCTTGTCACCCGCCAGTTTCTTTTCTCGTGAAAGCCGATAGTGGTCCGGCTGAATTTTTGGAAAGGCATCTTACCACAAGTGTACTAGCACTCCTGTACGACGTCACTTGACCGACCTTCTGAGACTCGTTTCTGATTGCCTTGGCTGTATAGACTCCGGGAGTACAATTGCGTCTTCGGTCAGCCCTTTGTCGTCTCCTTTTCTGAGCCGTGTTGCCCGCCTCTTCACCGGTACTTGGTGCTTTTCTTGTTGGCATTATTCCTGATTTTCTGGTTCTCTTGCGAGCGCATCCGACGTACCTGATATGGACTCCGTGAAACTACCCAAGTTCAGTGGGGAGAGACGAGATTTTGACGTGTGGAAGAAACGTTTCCGTGCATTTGGCTTGATGCAAAAGTGGGCTCCGGCTTTGTCGTCGGATGGTGCCGCTTCCTCTCAACAACAAGTCGACATGTACTCCACACTGATTCTTGCGCTGCCGGAGGACGACCTTTCTATTATCGAGAATGTTAGCGAGGATGACAAGACCTGCGGCCACACTGCATGGACTGCGTTAGTCAATCATTATGAGGACGATGGTATTTACCGGTGTACGGAACTATTGCAGGACTTGGAGACGCCGCAAGCGGACGGCGAGAGCGGCATTCAATATCTGAACCGGTTAGTTCGACTGCAACGACAGCTTGCCCGAGTTGGGGACGTCGTCCACGACCGGCGTATCATCATGTACTTGGTGAAGGGCCTGCGCAGCGAATGCCACTCCATCACCGACACGTGGGACGTACACGACCTCAGCATGGATACCGTCAAGCGTGATCTTCGTCAAAAGGGCATGCGCATCGAGAGTCGTGCGCAATCACATTTAACGGAGCCCCCAACGCCTACGGCTTTTGCAGCGTCTCATGATGACTCAACGACTGAACTTTTGAAGCGGCAAGTCTCCGAGCTCCAAGACCAACTGAAATCTCTTCAAGGAGCTGCGACTACTCGTCGTACCTCATATGGCAGAGGCGGAGCGAGAATTTTTCGTGGTGTTTGCTATGGCTGTGGTAAGAAGGGCCATCGCAGGTCCGAGTGCCCCGTCAACAACACCGGAGGTAACTCTGCGCAAATGGACTCCCCGGTTGCTTTTCCGGCGGTCATGGACGTGACAGCCACCCCTGCGAGGCCATTCTCCGAGGCACGACACATGTTCGAGCGCGATGGGGAAACGTGGATGTGGTTGGCCGACAGCGGCGCCAGCCATCACATGACTAGTGTGCGCCGTGACTTCTGTGAGTATCGAGCGCTCACCGACCGGCTTTGGGTGAAGGGTATCAGCGCCCGCGCTGTTGGAGTGGGCTCGGTCCGAATCATTGTGAAGGCTGAAGATGGAGAGGAGATTCCTGCCACGCTAAAGAATGTGCTCCACGTTCCTGAGCTATCCCGTCGTGCGTCGTGGTCTTACCATCGACTTTTCAGCCTCACCCAAGCTCGGCGACAAGGTCATTCTGTGGTGTTAGCTGATCCCGTGGACCACCTTCGTCTTCATGCCGGTCATGGTGGTGGCGTGGTGGTTCCGTTGGAGCGCGCGCATTTATTGGTGTGGTTGCCGGCGCGGGTTGCTTCGTTGAATCCTACCGCTTCTGTCGCCACTGCGCCATCGGAAAAACGGTTGTGGCATTCCCGACTCGGTCACCTTGGCGAGTCGCAATTGGACGGGCTCTTGGCCACTCAGGTGGAGGGTGTGGCGTTTTCTGGGTCGGAGAAGTTGGGCTTCTGTGAGACGTGTGCTGTGTGTAAGTCGCACGTCCGCCGTATCTCTCGTGAGCCGGCTGACCGGAACGTTGGTGTCTTTGAGGTCCTCGGCTTAGACTTCTGCGGTCCTATGAGTGTTCCATCCTTGGGAGGACGGCGGTACAGCTTGTGTGCGGTTGATTTCCGGAGCCGTTTCATGCTGCATGATGCGGTCCGCTCCAAGGATGAGGCTCCCGCCTCGTTCCGTCGCATGTTGACTACCATCCGTTCTCTGGGGCACACGGTTCGTCGTCTTCGGGTGGACAATGACACGGTGTTCTTAGGTTCTGCCTTCCGAAACCTCTTGGATGAGTTCAACATCGCTGTGGAGATCACTGCCCCTTACGCGCATTGGCAACATGGCCGTATTGAGCGGCAGTGGGGGACATTGGTCCCGATGGCGCAGTCAATGATCCGGCAAGCCGCGCTGCCTAAATCGTATTGGGCTTTAGCGATGGCCGCTGCGGTGCATGTCCGCAATCGTGTGCATAGTAGCGGAGCCGGCGGTGTACCTTTCACCTTGGCGACCGGTAGACGAGCTGATTTGAGCTCCATGCGGGTCTTCGGCTGTCCGGCCTATGTCCACGTTGACAAGTCTCAACGCCGCAAACTTGACGATCGCGCGTGGAAGGGTGTCTTTGTGGGCTATGCTTCCGAATCACCTGCGTGGTTGGTGTACAATCCTGCTACTCGTCGGGTGGTGAGCAGCCGCAACGTGGTGTTCGATGAGGCTGCAGTCCTCTCCATGGGGGAGAGCAATGCGGAGCAACGCAATGATGATGAAGAGGACAGCATCCCGCGCACCATGTGTAGCGAAGAACCGGATACACCTTCGGGGGAGTCGCCGCTACGGGAGTCGCTGCAGCATTCCGGGTCGACGGAAGAGGAACGGGACATGCATTCGGGGGAGACTCCACGGCCAAGGTATAATCTTCGATCCACTGCTGCACCACAGCAATGCGTACCCAGTCCAAGGTATAATCTCCGTTCAGCGGGCGCTTCGGGAGATGGATGGACTGCGGGAAGTGCCGCAGCTATTAAGTCAGCCAGCAGCCCGACCGTTCAAGAGCCGGTGTCATACAAGCAAGCGCTGAGGAGTCCCCAATCGGGGGAGTGGGAGGCAGCTATCAAGAGCGAGTACGACTCACTTGTATCTCGGAAAACCTGGACATTGGTCCCTTGTCCTGCCGGTCGCAAACTCGTAGATTCCAAGTGGGTGTTCAAGCTGAAGCGCGATGCCAATGGACAGATTGCAAGGTACAAAGCAAGACTTGTGGCTCGCGGGTTTACTCAGGAGAAGGGTGTGGACTACCACGAGACCTTCGCTCCCACAGTGAGGGTGATTTCTATTCGAACGTTGCTCGCGCTTGCTGCTTATAATGATTGGGAGGTGGAGCAGCTTGATGTGGTGACGGCATTTTTGGAGGCCGATATCGAGGAGGAAATCTACATGAGGCAGCCGGAAGGATTCCGTCACTTCGACATCAATGGAGAGGAGCGAGTGTGCTTGTTGAAGAAATCATTGTATGGCCTCAAGCAAGCTCCAAGGAACTGGAATAAGACCATCACAGCATGGCTAGAGGAGTATGGCTTTACCCAATCCAAGGTGGATCCCGGCATTTACGTCTTCATCAAGGAGGGTGAGCTTTATGTCTTGGCGTTGTACGTGGACGACAGCATCATCGTCGGACCAGCGGGTAGCTTCATCGTTGGGTTCAAGTCGGCTTTCGGCGAAAGGTTCAACGTGCAAGACCTCGGTCCAGTGTCTTGGTTGCTTGGCATGACAGTCGAGCGTGATCGTGGCAGCCGCACCATCAGGATTGGACAACAGCAATACGTCTTAGATATGTTGGAGCGCTTCAACATGATGGGCTGCAAGCCAGTGGGCTCACCTATGGCGGTCGATGCTTTGAGCAATTGTGTGGAGACGTCGACATCAAGGTTGCCTCCCGGTCTAGTGCCGTACCAAAGCTTGATCGGCAGCTTGTTGTATGCTTCCGTAAGCACACGGCCCGACATCACCATGGCTGTTAGCCACCTTAGTAGGTACATGTCCGACCCCTCTCAGTCACATTGGGAGCAAGCCAAGAGGGTGCTTCGCTACCTCAAGGGGACCGCAGAGTCGGTGTTGATGTACGGTGGCGCACCCTCAGCAAAGCTGGTAGGATGGTCAGATTCTGACTACGCGAGTGATATTGGCGAGCGGCGCTCTCGCACGGGGTATGTGTTCATGCTCAACGGTGCAGCGGTGAGCTGGAAAAGTCAGCGGCAACAAACTGTGGCGTTGTCGACAGCGGAGGCAGAGTATATGGCGCTGACTGCGGCCACTCAGGAGGCGATGTTTTTGAAGCAACTACTCCACGAGTTTCACCAAGACTCCGGGTCTCCCATCACAATTCACGAGGACAATCAGAGTTGTATTGCACTCAGCAAGAATAGCATGACGACCGGACGCAGCAAGCACATGGACGTGAGGTACCACTTCTGTCGGGAGAAGGTGGAGAGCGGAGACATCGAGGTGCAATATTGTGCGACGGAGAACATGCTTGCTGATGTGCTTACCAAGCCATTAGTGAGTGCAAGGCATAGCAAGTTGTGCAATGCCATCATGGGATTGCCTGCGTAGCAAGGGGGAGTGTTGCGAGACATGGTTTTGTGTGATAATCAAGTTGCTACACAGCAATGTTGGTCAAGTAGCATCGTGATAGTACGGCTATGACTCAGCACTATGAGTTTGATAAGCCAATCAACAATAGAGAGGATTAGGTTGCTGATGGTGGCAAGTTGCTGAGCGTTAGATATCATCTAAAGGCTCAGAATATATGTTGGCGTGTGCTCACCACAAGGTGAGTGCGTGTCCTGTGATAGGCAAGTGCTAGGCACTTGCTGAGGGTGAGATGACATGCAGGGTGAGATGACCCTCCCACCCCCGTCCCTAACCCACACAACCTTCGCCCCATCGTGTCGTTTCGGTGCGCCTCGCGCTTCGATCAGCCCTTCCCTCCCCTCGCTAGCACCTCGTTGAATGCAGCCATACTAGCCGAAGACCCCCTACTCCCATCCGCATATGGCGAAAATAAACCAACGACATGACCTTGACTCAACGCACTCCCTCAAACCCTGCCCGGCGGCCTCCTACCCCCAGCGCCTCCGCCCCCCCCCTTCAGCCTCAACGTTCACCGCTGCGGACATATTACCGGACGCTACCCCCCGCCGATCCACACCCACACAGTCCCGAGCAGCTTCACATTTAACAAGGAGACGCCTCGAATAATCTAATCGGACCTCGGCGCACGCCGGCAACGCAGCCGCAGCAGCCCCGGAGGGGGTATGCGCTCGCAGGCCCGTCGGCACCTACATCTACCTCCACGCGGTGGGCGTTGGTAACCATGTAAGCGTGCCATGCTTGGCACAATAGGGGGCTAACTGAGGTACATGCAGCTGCGATCCGCGATATCATCAACTGTCGCGAATTTATGTACGAAGGGTTTTGGAAATCAATTGAAATTGAAATTATTCACAGCGAACCGGCAAACTGGACCGGCAGCCATCTAACGGGCCTCTATACCCAGCCATACAAGACTTATGAGCAAGTTGAGTCCGGGTTCTCTTCGACCAGGTACACCTATCGACACACCTATCGCCGTGTGTGCCGACGTTCCTCGGGAGTTAAAGAGATGTACGCAATCGCCGCAATTGCCACAGCCCCCCCCCCCCCCCCCCCCCCCCCCCCCCCCCCCTGGCTAAGTAGTAACAACGTATTAATTTTATAATCAAGAAAATTCGATCTAGAAATAATTCACTTGTCAAGAAATGCAAAACTAAATTGCTGCTCGACCTTAACGATGCACGGCCCGCTCCCACCGAACCGGGGTGCCGACCGGCCTAGGCCGGTCGGCGGTCGGGAAGGGCGACGGGCCAACCTAATCTAGCTCCCGCGTGACTTCGGTCTTGCCAAAGATAGGAGGGGGAAGGCTAGGAGAAACCCCCTCCTTACGTGGGCGCTCGTCGATCCCGCCGCCGCATCCCGTAAACCCCGCCCCAAGGTCGTTGCCGCTCCTTTCGGCGCGACATGCCTCCTTGTCGAGGTCCCCCGTCACCTCGAGGGCAAACGGGTGAGACAGAGAAACACAGACATAGCGGAAAATTGGCGCTCCTGCCTCCGCGCTTGGATTTTCCCCGCTCATTTCCCCGGTTCTTCCTTTGTATGGTACCCATGCACATGTCCCGGGGTCCGACATGCGCCCGTACCCTCCCCCCTCTAATCGCGTCCCCCGTCGCGACCAACCTCCTAGCCGCCCAATCGTACGCCTCCCCCCGGGAGATGTAGCTTGTCGACGTAGCAGTCTTCTAGTGAGCGCCATGCCCTAGTGCTGCTCCCCAACTAGTTCGACGCCGGGTACGGACATCACTTTAGTATCCGAAAAGCCCTCCGTACAAGGCATTCCGGCGGCGGCTGATCCTGAGGATCGCCGCCGCCTCACCTAGCCGCTCCTCCGCTTGCGACCGGCCACCGGCATGTGCCATGTCGTGCCTCACCCCCGGGAAGGTTTCACTCGCACATGACTTATCGACGGATAGCGAGCGCCCTTTCCTGGCGTTGCTTCCGGCTAGCCACCACCATCTCTAACGTCCGCGTCCCACCGCTGATCCGGCCGTACCCTCCTCGCCATCAACCGCTCTTACATGCCCCACCCCCTCAAAGTAGGAATGTATCAAGTAGTATCAGACTGCAAAAAAACATATCGGACGGGCCGAGCGGGAGATCATGGCGCCGGTATTGCACAGAAATTGTTTTTTCAAAAAGCCCTTTGTAAATGGCTTTCCTGATTGCTGTTGATCCCGCGGATCGCGCTGCCGGCCCTCTTAGCCCCCTACCGTGCCAAGCTTGGCACGGCTGCGGTGTGCAAGTCCCACAAGTAACGTGCTTGCCGCTCGTTCATTATGTTGTTCGGTTGCCTAAGCAAATGTCGCAGTGCGTCGTAGTATGTTACGATAAGGAACTCAGAACACCCTTCAAGGCAACACCTCCAATGTTTAACCGCTTCGCAAACGGCAAGAGCTTCCACATCCTAGGCAGAGTAGAGGTTGCCACGCTCAGCCGGATTCGGTCAGCTTACGCGCCCAATACGAGATTGGTTAAAGCCCTCCTCTTTGGTCTTGTAACAAGACAACTGTAATTGCCGTTGTCGAAGTATTTGTAGCCACGGTGAACATCGCGTCCGAGCTGACCTCCGGAAGGATTAGGCATGGCGCGGAAATGAGCCTTAACTTGAGAGTTTCGAAGGCTTTCAAACATGCACGCATCAGCGTGAAGTAAATCGGAAATTGTATATAGTATGTACAAGCAAACTAGACCGGATGTTGTCTATCGGCCCTCAGTAGCCCAGCCATGCAAGACCTAAGAGCGAAGTTTGGACCGGGTACTCTTCGACCATGTACCCCTGTCGACTCACCTATCTTCAATGTGTGCCGACGTTGCTCGGGTGTTTTTAAGAACTGTAAGCAAACGCACCAATTGCCGCAACCCCCCTTCCCCTAAGTAGTAACAACATGAAAAAAATGTGATAAACATAACCATATCTAAAAACAAATCCACTTCTCAAGAAATGCAAAACTAAGCTGTTGCTCGACCTTCACGATGCAAGGCCCGCTCCCACTGAAACGGGGTGCCGACCCGCCTAGGCCGATCGGCGCTCGGGAGGGACGACGGGCTAGCCTAATCTAGCTCCCGCGCGACTTCGGTCTTGCCGAAGCTAGGGGGGGAAAGGATTGCAGAAAACCCCTCCTCACCTAGTCGGTCGTTGATCCCGCCGTCACATCCCGCAAGCCCCTCCCCAAGGTCGTTGCCGCTCCTACCGACACGACGTTCCTCCTTGTCGAGGTCCCCCGTCACCTCGAGGGCAGGTGGGGGGGGCCGAGACACATCGACACAGGGAAAAGTTGGCGCTCTTACCTCCGCCTCGATTTTTTCCGCTCATTTCCCCGGTTCTTCCTCTGTATGGTACCCGGGTATATGTCTTATAGTCCGACCTTCGCCCGTACCCTCCCCCCTCTGATCGCGCGTCCACCGAGAAGCCATGTTTCTAGAGTGGGTCTCCGCGCCCACCCGGGCTCACACTCTTTGTATATAGGTCCGTGAACGGTAGTGGTTGTCGAAAAGAAGGGGGGGGGGAGGGGGGGCAAGTCACCGTAGCTCGATCCTTCGGGCCGCGGGTGCGCGGAAATAAATTAAAACCCTCCGTGCGGGGTTTTTGGCGGCACCGACTCGGAGGGTCGTCATCGCCATGTCGTGTCGCTCCCCCCGTCGCGACCATCCTCCTTGCCACTCAGGATTACTCCTCCCCCCGGAAGATGTAGCTTGGCGACGTGGAAGTCCGCCAGTTAGTGCCTTGCCTTGGCGATGCTTCCCGATTGACTGAAAAATCTGGCGATGTAGTTACGCCCGTACCCTCCACACGTCCCCCACAAGGATAACTGGGCCCACCCGTATCATTCGCACTCAAGACGGTTGCCAATCTTGTGTCTTTGCGTAGGCTTCTGATCCATAATGGGGGAACTATGGGAGGCCCGCGGGGTAGGGATGGGCGGTAACTATACGCCGGGTACGGACATTATTTTAGTTTCCCCCCGTAGCCGTGCCATGCCTGGCACGGTAGGGGGCTAAGAGGGCCGACAGCTCGATCCGCGGGATCAGCGGCTGTCGGGAAAGCGTGTACATAGGGCTTTTGAATAAAATAATTTCTGTGCAATACCGGCGCCAAGATCTCCCGCTCGGCCCGTCCGATATGTTTTTTCCCGTACAAATACTCATGAATACGGCCTTACTTTGAGGGGTGGGGCCTGTACTACGGCAACGTTTGATGGCGAGGAGGGCACGGCCGGATCAGCGGTGGGACGCGGGTGTTGGAGCTGGTGGAGGCCAGCCGGGAAGCAGCGCGAGGAAAGGGCGCTCGCTAGCCGTCGACCAGCCCTGTGCCAGTCGAACCTTGCCGAGGGGTGAGGCAAGACATGGTACATGCCGGTGGCTAGTCGCAGTCGGAGGAGCGGCTATATGGGGCGACGGCGATCCTCAGGATCAGCCGCCGCCGGAAGCCGTGTACGGAGGACTTTTTTCGGATACTAAAAACAATGTCCGTACCCGGCGTCGAGCTAGTTGGGGAGTAACACCAGGGTAGGGCGCTCACTAGCGAGCCGCTACGTCGTCCCGCGTCATCTCCCGGGGGGAGGAGTTAGCTGGGGCGGCAAGGAGGACGGTCGCGACGGGAGGAGCGACGCGATTTGGTCGGCGCCGCCGGAAAACCCGGCACGGAGGGTTTTGTTTAATTCCGGGCGCCCGCGGCCCTTCGGATCCGGTTACGGTGACCTGCCTCCCCCCCTTTTCGACACCCACTACCCCGACAGACCTTCATAATCCTAGGATTCCTTGAGCGTGGGCCCGGGTGAGCGCGGAGGCCCCCGATCAAGAACATGCTGCTCGGTGGACGCGCGATCAGAGGGGGGAGGGTACGGCCACATGCCGGAAAACCGACAGGTACCCGGGTACCAGACAGAGAAAAAACCGGGGAAATGAGCGGGGAAAATTCAGGCGCGGAGGCAGGAGCGCTAGTTTTAAAAAAACCGAGGAACGTCGACACACATTGCAGATAGGTGTGTCGATAGGTGTACCTGGTCGAAGAGACCCGGGCCCAACTTGCTAATAAGTCATGTATAGCGAAGTAAAGTGGCCCGAGAGACAGCAGTCGGTCTAGTTTGCCGGCACATGTTGTAAACAATTTCCATTATTTTTTTTTAGTTTCCCAAAAATCCCTCCGTACATGGCTTTCCGGCGGCGGCTGATCCTGAGGATCGCCGCCACCTCACCTAGCCGCTTTTCCGCTAGCGACCGACCTGCGGCATGTGTCATGTCGTGCCTCGCCCCCCGGGGAGGTTCGACATGCACATGGTTTGTCGACGGCGAGCGAGCGCCCGTGCATGGCGCTGCTTCCAGGCTGAACATCACTAGCTCCAACGCCCGCGTCCCACCGCTGACTCGGCCGTAGCCGCCACCACAAGCTCATGAGGTATAGGGCCCACCCCCCCAAAATAGGAATGGATCTAATAGTATTTGGCCACGAAAGAACATATCGGACGGCCCGAGCTGGAGATCTTGGCGCCGGTGTTGCACAACTTTTATTTTTCAAAAGCCCTATGTACATGGCTTTCCCAACATTTGATGATCCAGCGGATCGCGTTGTCGGCCCTCTTAGACTTGGCACGGCTACGGGGTTTCCAACGCCCACCACGGGGAGGTGAGGGGATGCCGTCGGGCCTGCGAGCGCACCCCCCCTCCGGGGCGGCCGCCGCTGCGCCGCCGGCGCGCGCCGCGTCAGCGTAACCTTCCGCAAGAAGACCGTCGATGGAGCCGTAAGATCACTAAAATGGTGGATGAACTTGGCGTTAAGTTGCCGAATTGCACGAAACTGCAAACTTACTTCTGCATCGTAGGCACGGGCATGTATGCAACGGCCTCGACTTTCTCTGTCAAAACTGAAATTTCACCATATTACACAATGTAGCCCAAGTACTCCATCTCTTGAAGACCGAAGAATCACTTTTGAAGGCGCAACTTCAAGCCCTCCTCTTTATTGAAGGTTGGAGCGTAGAAAGGATGGTTAAAGTGCCTTGAGCTCCACATTTACATCCTTCAGAACCACACATACTAAAATTAACGATATAGCGTTTATCTTCAAAACGCTTCTTGTACCGTTAGATCTATTATCCAACGGTCACAATTCAATCTAGCATCATATAGCTATTGTATCGCATTAAATAATGGCGATTTCTTAAGTGCATTGATGTAGCGACATACAACTGCTCTCGACACTCCCCCTCGCTACTCACTACCACTTTCCATGATTGCTTTGGTGAGCTGCCCATGCATGTCCGCGGTGAGAGGCTTGGTTAGTGCATCCGCGAGCATCACCTCTGTCGGACAATACTTCACCACGATCTCGTCGCTCTCTCGCTTCTCACGACAAAAGTACATCTTCACGTCGATGTGGTTGTTGTGCCCCGTAGTCACGGTGTTTTTGCAGAGGGCGATGCATATATGGTTGTCCTCGTGCAGAACAATCCCGGAGGCCTGAGGTTGTCCCATGTGCTCCAAGAGTTGCCCCTGAGGTCGAGAGTGCCGGGTGCTGCGCCTCGGAGAAACGCCATCGCCATGAACAAGCTCTCCCGGCTCTTGACTCCCGCTCTTTAGGTCACCATGCACAAAATCATGCTCCCCATGCTCTTGACTCCCGCTCTCTATGTCGTCTGGCTCAACAGCGTCTTCGTTTGTATCCGCGTGCTCCCCCCAAATCTGAAACCCAGAAGAAGTAATGAACGACGGGAGCTCGTCATCATCCGGCGTTGGCTTCGAGACAGTCGACGACTCCTCCCCCATGCTGACGGACCTAGTGAATTTCGACTCATCAAACACCACGTTCCGACTCCGCTCCACACGGCGTGTGCGAGGGTTATACACCAACCACACTGGGGAGTCCGGCGCATAGCCCACGAAGATGCCTTTCCACGCCCGGTCATCAAGTTTCCGACGGCGGGACTTATCAACATGTACGTACGCCGGGCAGCCGAAGACCCGGAGGTGGCTTAGGTCAACAGAACGACCAGTGACAAGCTCGAAGGGCACTCCACCAGCAGCCTCACAAAAAACACGGCTGCGGACGTACACCGCAGCGTTTATGGCCGGACTTCAAAACGAACCATCAAGGCCCGCTGTGTGAAGCATGGACTTGGCAGCCGGCACCAAAGTCTCCCATTGTCGCTCCATGCGACCGTGTTGCTAGTGCGAGTACGGAGCAGAAAAGTCGAGCGACACGCCGTGGTCATCAAGCACGGCCATAAATTCGCGACCCATGAGGACGGAGTCGTTGTCAAGTCGCATGTGCTCAATCTTGTGACTGGGAGCCCGCACATTAGCCAGAAACCGCCGAAACGACTGCGGAGCCTCATCCTTGGTTCTCAGCACGTCATGCTTGACGAAGCGAGACTTGAAGTCCGTAACGGGGAGGCTGTAATAGCAGCCACCCAAATAAGCCACGCCCATAGGACCACAAAATTCTACGCCGACCTTCTGAAAGACACGGTCAAGATCCGCACACGCCGCACGCGAAATACGCGCCACACGAGACTTGCACAAGGCGGAGGTCTAACATAAGCAAAGGCGGTCCGACTTAATGACATGCACACCCGAGGTACTTAATTGCACAAGCCGATCCATACATGTCTGCCCCAAATGACCAAGCCGCACATGTCACTGAAACTTGGAGGGTCGCACCATCGCCGGCGAGGCAGAGACAGACGGAACATCCGAAGTGGGTAGCTAAACAAGACCATGACCACGGTGAAGGGGGATGGTGACACCACCACCATGCTGCGCATGGGCGCAAAGTACGTCGCATGGGTCCTCGAAGACGGTGCGATGCCCACGCTGCCGCGCCTGGAAGACACTAAACAAACGTTGTTGGCTGGATGATGCTCGAGCCGCCAGATCCGGTACGTAGAAGACATCATGCAGCGTGATCGGGACATGGTCGCCGTCCTTGGAGCGCAGCGTGACACGGACGCTCCCCACACCCTTGGCATAGACACTTATACCTTTCACCCATACCGTAGAAATCGGGCGATAGGCATGAAAATATTTTAATACGCTAGTCATATGATGGCTAGCGCCGTTGTCAACGAGCCACAACCCATGCTCCACATCGTGCAGGTAGGGAGACACCTTGATAGTGGCCGCTAGAAAGCCATCACTAAAAGAAATCGAGGTCAACATGTTAGTGGGGAAAGCAACATACCCGCCGAATGGTGTTACATTAGCAGTGTTCACACGGGGTGGCCGTTTCACACGTCAGTCTTGACGCCAGTGGCCCCGTTGACCGCACGTGAAGCAAGTACCCTAGACAACGGGTTGCCCCGCGTTGCCTATGTTATTGCTCGCTCCGCTCTCTCCGCGGACACCCTTCAGGGACGCCACCTCTCGCTGCAAGTCTTGCAACATTGTCCGCATGTTGTCATCAGCGGACGTTGCAGGGAAAGCAGTCTTTCCGGGCTCTGACTCCTTCTGCTCGGCCAAGCGACGCTCGATGCGCACCCTAGTGGTGGCGAAAAGATTCTCAACGAACTCCAGTGTCAAACTCGAGTCGCGCTCATTTAGAGCATCTGTCATGGAAGAATACTCAAGCCGCATGCCCCGAACGACATTCATGACGATGCGCCGATCCGGAACCACCTCGTCGACTCGAGCAAGCTGCGCATGAACATCTAGGAGACGAGTGAAGAAGTCCACGCAAGTTTCCTCCTCACGTTGTTTCTCATCCTAAGCATCCAATAGATCTCCGCGTCGATGAATGCCGCCGTGCTCAAATCGACGGAGCAAAGCTTGCCAAGCATGAAAGCCAGATGCATTGCTCTTCCGATCGCCCTTCCGGATGATGTGCAACGTCATCTCCGGTAAAGCTAACACCAACAAGTTTTAGCAGAGCTTCTTCCGCTGAGCAGCATTGTCTGCGCCTTCAGAATCCATAGCGTCGTCGTAGACCACCGCATCCACGAAGGCTATGAACCGAGTTCGGAACAAGGGGAAGTCCGCGGCTTTGCCGGAAAAACAGGGACCTTCACACTCACAGCCATGGAGCTAGACGCCAGCAGACAACGAGGTGGGGGTCAAATGAACACTAGGAATCAGAAACAGGAGTCTGACCAACCTGAATGGGGTTAGTCTCCCCAACACAGGAAACAAACGAGACAGTAGTAGAAGCCGTCTCGAGCTTGACACGTGCATCGATAGCGTATGAACAAGGTTCCAGTACAACGAGATCAAGTGAAGACGACCCAATTACCACCAAACATGTATCAAGTAACATGAAGACAAAGCCTCCACTACCTCGACAAGTCTCCGACAACAGACGATTTAGATTCCGACACGTACGACCATGCGCAAATACTCCAAGCACCACAAACGAAGGTAACGGGTAACACCGAAACTCTCGCCACGCGCTCAACATGAACGTCGACACTTGACGAAGCACGTTTCGACGAAGCGCAAGTGATCCAAGTAACCACCACGCAAGTAACAAGCAACGCGGTAACAATCGCCAAGAGCTCAACATGTCGGTCGACAGCGGATAATCAGGTCCCGATACATCGCGAACAAGCTCACGCAATCCAACGACGACCACGAAAATAACATGGGATATGGAACAGTCCCCTCAACTCGACAGGTTCGTCGACAACGGGGGAAAACAGTTTCCGATACGCCGCGAACGAGGTCTGGCGATCCAAAACAACACCACGAAGCACAACACGCGACACGGAAAAAATCCCAACAATCTTGTCAAGTACGTCGACAGCAAGTCGACCCACAGTTAACGCTAGCGACAAGATAGATATTATTGTATAGTCCACACGCTCATTCACACTTCCTCAGACCGACGGTATCACCAACGATATCATGCAACGCACGCCGCAGCGACCCAAGATGTACTCTCCACCAGAATATGGAGGCCACACCCTCCGTAGAACAGGACGGAATCGATCCTTCAATCCAGATGCGACACACACAGTGTAGTCGAAGCGCCGACAAACTTGCAATCCAGTAGCTCCTTGTTGACAAACTTCCCGACTTGGTAATAGTAGAAGAAGTACTCCTGAAGTAGTAGAAGTACTATTGTAGTAATGTAGTACAAGTACTGCTGTAGTACTGTTGTAGTAGTAGAAGTGGAACTAGATGTACTGCTCACTGAGCAGGGGTTTCGAGGTGCGTGGAACTACTTGAGGGCCCATAATCTACTGAAGGTTGGAGCGTAGAAAGGATGGTTACAGTGCTTTGAACTCCACACTTATATCCTTAAGAACCACACATACTAAAGTTGATAATATTGCAGTTATCCTCATCCACAACCCTTCTTGGACCGTTAGATATATTATCCAACGGTCACAATTCAATCTAGCGTCAAATAGCTATTGTATCGCATTTTATAGCGATTTCTTTAGTACATGTATGTAGCGACATATAACTCCTCTCGACACTCTTTGAATCGTCGAAGCACAAGACGTACTAGGTACTCCATGTGATCGTTAAGCGTGCGATTGTGTTTAACTAAACACATGAGACGTCGTCGAGGTAGACAGTAACGAACTTGTGTAAAAAGTCGTGCGTGATATCATTCATATTCGCTCTACAAGTCGTGCATGATATCATTCATTATTAAGGTAGCCGGTGTATTGCACGATTCAAACGGGATCGCGACCCACTCCGTCAGACCATAAGGTATATATGAAACGATGTCTTGTGGACGTCTTCCTCACGTACTCGAACTTGCCACAAGCCAGACACGAGGTCGAGATGCTGAGTGTATAAGTTTGCGTCCTTTAACTCGTCGACTTTACGCGTAACCTTAGGCGTCCTTACGCGTAACCTCGTTAAGTCTACGGTAGTCAGTGCATAGTCGTAGTGAACCGTATAAGCTTTACGCACAAACATGATCGGTGAGCCGAACTCATTGCGGCTCGGGCGAATCAAGCCGGCCTCCATTGCGTCTTTGAGTTGTCGATTGAGCTCATCGCGCTCTGAAACTTACCATCGATTACGACGTTGGCGTTTCATCGGGCGAGTAGTCTCAATTCAGTGATCCCACTGTCGGCTTAAAAATGGCGAATCCAATGAACGCAGCAACTCCGGGAAGTCATCGTAAATTAACGACCGGAAATGATCACGTTGTTATGCGCTTAACTCCTCTATAGTGTCAAATTCCCCCGGATGTTCCGTTGTTAGCGAGACGTGGATTACGTAACAATCCACGTTACGTCCTTACCTTCGGCACGTCTTGCGTATGTGTTTCTGAATCTTGCCAGATGATATCATTGGGCATTCTCGTATGCGCTCATCCGTCTCAGTCTCCATTGTTGTGCCGTCCATCACGGTTAAAACACGCGTCGTGCCGAATTGCATAGAGGCTTGTTTATCGTCCAACCATGGTAAACCCAATACCATATGACGAGAAGCTCGTAAAATAACGTAATACGTGAAAATGTCCGTTGATACTCATAATGAGCGAGCTTGAAAGTGATGTCAAAGACGGTCGAAGACGTCACATGTTGTCCATTGGCTAATCGATTTGGTACCTTGATCTTAGACTTGCGAGTCGACAAAGCGATGCGTCGTACGAAATCCTCTGACACGAAATCAAGTGTCGCAACGGAGTCGACTAGTTCAGAAATTAGTTGTCCGCCACCAAGAGTTCACACTTTCATCTCGGTTCGAATCAAGGGGCGAGCTTCGATGAGGTTAGTCATTTGGGCGGTAGCGTCCGAAGACAAATGTCCCAGCGTAGCGATGGAAGCAATATATTCGTTTGGTGATACATGTCCCGAAGTGGGTATATCACTTGTAGATGGGAATCGTAAAAATCACAATCACCGTCAACTAACAAAAGGTGTACATGCCATGGATCAAGGGCGACAACCTCATGACGAGTCAGGTCTGCAAACCGACCGGCGATTTACCAACCGCGTCCTAGCAAGATACTCTTGGTACATTTTTAGTTGTCGAGTGATGGTGTTGAACTTTGCCAATTTAGGAAGAACAAACACATCCATCGTAGTAGTGGGAGTTGTACGCCTACAACTCTCGAAGTGGCATGCCATATATTATTTTGCGAACTCCCAAGGTAGATTGAAGATTTGAAGAACGCACGCTCTCCGCTCAAGTCTCTCTAGGATTGAATCACTCGGCGAACAGTCAGGTAAGTCACCGTGCGAGTTAAGGCCTTCATGCTATAGAAAATGTGCGTACGTGCACGCACCGGGAGGTAGTGGTACTATAGCACGCATGGGTACAAGTACCCTTAGCTAAATTGCAGTAGCGACGTACCCACGTTGTACGACCTTCCGATGGACAAGTACGGATCAAGTTAGTAACGAGTACATGTTCTTTGTCCGGCAATGTAGTGTTGCATGACTTTAGTCGTCACACTTATCTAATAACAAGACAAGCATTGGAGAATCACCAACACAACAAAGAGAAAGAAAGTCACGCATGAATTGCGCACCCGCTGAACAAGGAAACAAGCACTCTGATTAGCACCGCCACCGTGCTCGTAAGATATGACCCATACGTGCTATGAACGACAACCCAAACGTGCTCTGCATGAATTCCGTACGCACTAGTCTAATCGCTCTTCAGAAAATAACGACGAATGAATAGAGGGTGCCAGTGAGGGTTTGCCTGCCATTCCCATATCCCCGGGGCGCAAAAGCTAAAAAAAAAACAAAAAACGATCAATAAATGATTATATAAGCCGCGAGGATCAACACCGCCGCCACCGCATGCGCATGTGCGGCTGAGCTTGGGTCGGGAGCCCGCGAGCACGGAACTTGGTACCGGTGAGCGTGACGCCTGCCCGCCTATTCGTGTTTGTTTTTGTCTCGGTGCTCTCCTACGCTGTGGCATCGCGCGGTATGTAAACATAAAGTTCTCCTTTATATCGTTCGCGGTCACTCGCCGTCGGTGGCTCCGGTGCGTTCTATTTGTACCATCGCCAGCGTGACCCTCCCGGGATCTTTTATTCGTCGCTCGACCCGCGACCGGGTACAACTGCCCGTACCGCCCCTATTATCGGCATCCTCGAGATCATTGGCCGCTACCAATACCGCTACAACTTTCGCCCGCGCGTGGTCATCCCCCTTCAGCAAGGCTCAAAGCATCGGCATCACGCGTCATCGCTATCCTTGTACGGATACTACAACTTCAGTACTTCTCTCAGCCCGCTAATTTCATTCTAATCACTACCCGTACTCGGAGCCCGCTATTTGCAAGGTCATCCTTTATTGCTTGGCGCGCCCCTATTATACGGCGTTGTATGGCGGAGTTTCCATCCGACTCTTGCGGTGACTGGTACACGGGTACCAAATAGCGTCTTTGCTCTTTTTTTGAGCATCTCCATCGCGGGCTCCAAAGCTCCCCACTACAAGCAACGCGAGGTTAGAGGCGCGAAGGACCGGCATCGAGGAGCCCACCACGTCGGCGGCGAATCTTCCCTCCAAGGCACGCCACAGCGCCACCTCGGGCGACTTCCGGTATAGACCAAGCCACATATACCCCCCCCCCTTCCCCCCCCCTTCTTCGACCCCGCGTGCTCTACTTATTTTAGGACGCGGCACATGTGCCACCCCGGATGGCCGCCGCGGCGACCCGGCCGGGACATAGTCATCGGCGTCCTCCACCGCCACCCTTAGGTCGGTCGGGCGGCGGTGGTGGGGCCGGGTCGTGCCCTATGGCCCCACCCCGGGTGACCTTCCGACATCACCACCTAATGCTCAAGCGCCTTCGCATGCCTTGCGACCTGGCAATACTCCGTCGCGGTTTTACCCCCCGCTCCCACAATGCGCTCCCCCGCTCCTTTGAGGTGCGTTGGTTGCTCCGCGTTGTTCCCGACACTTCAAGCGTTATGCGCCCATCTAAATTCCCCTGCGACAACGTGCACTTTCGCGCCCGAAAATTGCCCAGTTGTGGATGCCGATCGCCACCTTCTCGCGCCGTGCACTTTTTGCGGACGATACTTTCGGAGCGATGGCCTTAGTAGACACCAACATTCTTGCTCTCACCGCAGTACTACGCCGTCCCAACCGCCGGCATGCGGTGCTTCGCTTCCGTGCGGTCGGCCGTCCCCGCCGCATCCCCAGTCCTTGCCCCCCGCCGTCCAATGGTGCCTTGACCATGGGGCCACTGGTGGGGAGAACTCCAAAGCCTTCTTCGAGTCCTACCTCTTTTCCTTCCGATCTAGTACGTTCTCGAACGGCGTTCCCCCTTCGGTGGTACGCCTCATCAAGCCGGTCTTCGAGGAGCTTATCGGTTGTGTTCTGTCTTTCCGCGGTAGGGCCACCCAAGGGGCTTCCGCGGAAGCGGCTTGGGCGGCATTGCTTTTATTTCTGCGCTTAGTTTTGCGCCCCATGGCTGATTTCACTTATGCAGGACATCTGCCCCCGGACCCGGTCGCTGATTACCGTGACAAGCGCTAAGTCTATTGGGCGTCCGGAGATCTCGATACATTGTTTTCCGCCGCTCGCGCTCACGCATCCCTTACCAATGGGCGGGCACCGCCACCTACCTCACTTTCGAGGGCCGGTACCGACCCCATCTCCCCTTTGCAACCCTTTCATAACGGCGTCTCGGCCAAGGTCGCCAACCGGGCGGCTAGTCTAGCTGCGGTTGGGGAGTACCGTCGTGCTATGTAGACCCTAAGCTCCAACCCCGTTGCAAGTGGTCGTGGGGTGCACGAGGACGAATTAACACGGATGCACCCACAACACGACCTCGCGATGACGACCTCGCGGACGTGTTGCCGGATCCCTTCTCCCTCCATTGTATCAAACTCCGTGCTTCGGAAGTTGATATTATGGACGTCGTTGCTAGATGCCCTCGAAAGCCTAGTCCTCACGTCGACGGTTGGAGGTTTGAAACTCTTCGCGCGTTGGGTTCCCCGTGCACTCTCTACCGGTTTCGCCAAAGCCATCGTGAATGCATAGGTTCCCCCAGGCGTTGCCTCATTCCTTGCCTCTGCCACACTTATCCCGCTAGACAAGCTTGATTCCGAACAACGACGCGCAGAAGAGCAAGAACTTTGCGACCAAAAGGGGACGTTGCGCCCGATTGGAATTGGCTCCGTTTTAACTTGTTTCGCGAATCGCGCGCTTTTCGCCGTAATTGGTGACAAAGTGTCTCAATGGTTGGCTGCTCGGCACCAATTTGGGGTCGGCGTCCGCGGCGGGGTTGAGATTGTACAATTCATGGTTCGAGCCGCGCTTGACGCTTCACCGGATTGGGCGGACATGCAAGGCGACGCATCCAACGCGTTCAGCGAGTTGTTGCGGCGTCCCTTGTTTGAGGAGTTGTCAGCAAATCCCGCGCTTCGACCGTTGCTCCGCGTCGCTACTATGTTGTATGGCCGTCCATCTACCTTGTACGTTTACGACACATCAAATGCTCACGGCCCGGCCATGCGCATCCCGAGTACCCGTGGAGTCCATCAAGGTTGCGTTCTCGGGGCCATGTTTTTCACAATAGTTGCCTCCCGGGTATGCAAGCAATTGGCTGCGATTGACCCGAACGAATCCGTTGTCTGCGGTTATTTTGATGATGGTCACTCATGGGATCCCCTGCGTCTCTCGTGGCTATTGGCGACGCTATACCGGAGGCGTATGCTAGCGTCGGCCTCACGGCAACCATCCGCAAAAACTATTTGTATTCCCCTTTGGGTGTCGGCGATGCTTTCGATAACTTACCCAACGGCCACATCATGCAAGGAGTAAATGTTTCCACGGAAGGGACGAAAGTATTGGGGGGGCCAATGGGTACATCCGATTTCGCTCGAGACGTGTTCGAAACGGCCTTAAGTAAGTATGAGGCCTACGGCGAACGTCTAAGGGGTCTAGCGGCTCACCGGCACTCTCACACTGCGCTTCGTATCCATCAACATTGCCACCGCCGCTTCGGACACTTTGCCCGTACAGTCCCCCGAGGTCTTGAAAGGGGCGAGGGCGCTACGGTGACACCGTCGTGACCTTCCTCGAGCGCGCTGACAATGCCACCCTAGATGTGGCGGCTGAGATATTGGGCCTTCCCGCAGCTAGCCTACCCCGCAGCACTCGCTCCGAGATGTCTCTTCCCATACGTTACGGAGGCATGGGGGTGGGGGACTTGGTTGCCTTGGCAGATTCGGCCCATGTCGGAGCGGCCGGTTTGGCAGTGTGCTCAGCTATCCGTTTCCTTACATCACAAGATGTTCCCGTGCGCGGGGATTCCCAAGACGAAGCTCCGATGGAGCCGACCATGTATGGACGGTTAGCGACTCCTTATGACCACAGCGGTGTCCCGAAGGCATGGTACACCGAACGGAGACGACGGCGACAACGAACCCATGTGGTCGTTAGAACTCGCTTCATCGTGGGCGCGCTTAGATGTTGCGTGCGGTTCTCACGCTCTCGCCGAGTCTGAACCCTTGATAACCACAGCCTTAACGATGCTCTCCGCGCAACGTCCAACGGTGGCTCGCTCAGGCTGCGTAGCCGAAGCCCGATCAAACAACGAGCAGATTGCTCGGTCCCTTGATGGCCTACCCTTGCCCGTACCCCGTTCTGCGTTTGCCACGGACATCTTTCCAAAGTTACAAGCCGACATCAGTGAGCGCGTCAACTTGCTTCGCTTCGCGAAGCTCGCTCCCACGTTTTCCAACCGCGCTCGGCCGGAGTCTAGGCGTTTTGTATCTCGTCTCGGCCACGGCGCCCTTGCGTTTTTGGCTTCGGACCCGCCTGCTTCGGGTCGCCTGGGCGAGCTCCGTGACAAGTTTCCTGAGCACTACGACGCAGTTTTCCGCGTCGCGGTATGTCGCATCTTCGGCCTACCCTCATCCCACATCCTCTCTACTCTACGCTCCCCCACTGCTTGTGCTTCTTGCCATCTCTCGGTTCAAGCTATGCGGGGTACGTTCTCGTCGGCGGGTGTTGACATGTCGGACGATGCGTGGGCCACTGCTTTTGCGGACCATTTGGCTCGATGCGGCGGAGATGCTTCGGTCCACACTGCCCACTCTTGGTTAGTGACGGCCCTTGCGGAAATCATCTCCGAGGTTCGTCGCGGACTCGGGGTTGGCGTCGAGGTTCTCATAGATCACACGATGTTAGTTCAACTCCCCAACGGGGACGACGGTCTCCCCGCGGATGTGGGTGTCTTGCACTATCACGGCATCCGAGGCTCAGAACTTGCCCTTGATGCCGTGGTTTCCGGTTTGTTCAACGTTTCTAGCCCCCCGTCACCCGAAGTCCCTCTCCGCCATGCTGAGAAGACCAAGTTCGAGAAGTACTCGGAGAAGGTGAGGAGTCGCCCCGACATCCGTTTCATTCCCTTTGCAGTCACGGAATTTGGTACTCTGTCCGGCCACGCCACGGCTTTCTTGACGGAGCTAGCATCAGGCAACCGCATCTAAAGGGATGCATGTGGGCAAGTTGTTGGCCTCTTGGCGTCGAAAGGTCTCTCTCGCCGTCCATGTTGCTCTTGCGCGGTTTCTCCGCCGCTGTGGACGGTGTGGAGGCCGCTTTTTCCTCGGCTGGGATGCCTTCGCCTGCCACGGCGCTCTTCACCCGCGCCATGGGCCGCAAGCGTCCCCGTGCTTCCTCGAGCGGCGCGTGAGGCGCCGCTTGTCGCCTCCACGTGTTGCATTCTCGGCGTGGCCTAGGAGTTTCCTTAGTTCAATCTGCTAGGCTTGTGCACAATGTAGTGCTTTTTGCCGTGCTTTGGATTCCGTGATCCTCTTGTCACTCGTCTTGCCCTTTTGTTTCCCCTCCGCCCACTTTCCCTGTCCGTGCTCATCTTGCTCTTCTTGTAATCAAATCATCGAGAATCGCTGTCCTTAGCAAATGTCAGCAAGCCAATTGGCTACATACCACAACTCGCAATACACTATATACTGGTACTGCAGTGTTGCACGTACTGGCGTGAGACATGCTGCGCGCGGTACAGGTAGCGGTACAGGTATGCTGTACTATCTCTAAGGACTTGGATCTGGGTACCAGTACCTGTAGTCTGTCGTCGTTTCTTATTTGCTTTATGGTTTGCGCTATTATTTATTTATTATTTATTGTGTACTACTTCCGCTCCCCCCTCTTGCTTGGAGGACAATGCCAATATTATGATTCGCAATAAATATTCTTAGAAGAAAATACAGCGGAGAGCTCGAAGCAAGAAGAATAGGGGAATAAATACCTAAGCCCGAGGAACGTAGGTCGCTACCTCATACGAGTAGTGAGATAATGAATATACTGTCATTAATTATTATACATGCGCTGACAGGGATAAATTGTGTTGGAGTACGGTAGTACCTGTACGGTACTGTTGTCGAACCCCGTGCAATAATTTTTTATATACGGCGAGAGCAATGAGGGGCCGCGGGCATCTCATATATTCTCGCTAATACGTTTTTTTATGACCCAAGCAGAAGACACATCGCTTCGAAGAAACCCCACCTCGGCGTAGCTACGCCCTCATTCGTCTTTCCGCCGCAGCGGACTGACCACAGCGCTTGTCTGCTCGCCAACCTCAGTCATTAACCAGCCTTACATGGTTGTTTTCCCATAACCAACTGAAAAGTTCCTGGGGAGTCCCCCGCCCCGGCCGTTTCACCACCCTCCAGCTCCGTAACTACGTAACCGGGCACCGGGCTCCACTCCTCGGAAAGCACCCCACTTGATCCGCGGCATGACGAATTCGGAGGTTCCCCACTCGTCGCACCCGCCCCCAGACGCGGCCATGACTATCCACCTAGCGGCTTGGCATGGCGACCTCGCCAAGGTTGAGTATTTTGTTCGAGAAAAGGAAGACTTGGGGTACCCGGCGATGGAGACACTGCAAGCCCGCGACGGCGTTACAGGCGATACACCGTTACACAAAGCGGTCGAGAATGAGCAGACGGAACTGGTCAAGGTATACACGCAACCAAATACTACTATTTTGTGCGCAGCACCGCCTCCCTTTTCACGCCACCCTCAATCAGTAGGGGCATAGACTCTCCTTCCCTCTATGCACCTTGATGTATCTCCCAGCGACGGATGATACCGCCCGTTGTTCCTCCAATATGTACATGTCGAGGATATGTGCATACTTACTACATTCTCCCGCCAACGCGTATGCTTTTTGTCTTGGACGAGCCGATGCCAATACTACGCTTCAGGCTGACAGGGTTGAGACAGCTCATAGCACCACTCCCACTCGGGTAGTTTTTTGGCAGCGCAGCGCTCACGTTGCCATTATTCCCGGTGTGTGGTGCATCAGTGGCTGCTGGAGCAGGGCGTGATGCCCAACGTGAAGGACAACTCGGGCGTGACGCCGCTCCACCTCGCCTCAATCAAGGGCTACGTCACGCTCGTACAGTTACTCCTCGACTCCGATAGCACCGTGAAAAAGGCACCGCCCCCCCGCTTCCCGCTATCATTTTTCCCGCACCATCATATCGCATAGTTTCGACGTTTGTGTTCATGTTTGTTTTCCGTCAGACCTTGGCTCTCGTACTACTCGCAGGTCACGGACGCGAACGGCGATACCGCGGTTCACTGGGCGTGCACCAAAGGGCACCTCGAGGTGCTGGACCTCCTCCTCTCGCGTGGTGCCGCCCTGGACGTCGCCAACAAACAGGGATGGACCGCGCTGCACCGCTCCGCATACAACGGCCGACCCGAGGTATATGGTGTATTTGTTCTCTTCGTCATCCAACCGCATCTCCTCCGTACGCTGACGTCAGCGCCGTCAGCTCGACGCCCCCTCAATCCCCCGTCTCTCGTTGTCGTCCAGCCGGAATGACTTTGCGTTGTGCTTGCGTTCTTGTAGGTGCTCGAGCGGCTTCTCAACGCCGGCGCCTCGCTACACGCGGTGAACCAGGACGGCAACACCGCGCTGCACCTCGCCGCGCACAACAACCACCTCGCCGCCATTAGCCTCCTCCTAAAATGGGGCGCCAAAACGGACATGCGAAACAACGAGGGCCTCATCCCCGTACGACCCCCTATCTATATCTGACTCTCTCTTTTCCGTAACCCCCCCCCCCCCCCCCACACACACACACCACCACTACCATCCTCTCCCTCACGAATCGACGCTCCTCTTTTGTCACTCGGTTCACTGCGTTGTTCGTTATGTTGAGATCGCCCACGCCGTCGTTTCGCACCTGAGCGTGGGTTAGGCTGGGAAATTGTGTGCGTGTGTCTGTGTATGCGCGTTCGTGTGCGTGCAGTTAAGGGGGGAGGGGGGGGGGGGGGGGGGGGGGGGGATGCATAGGGAAGGCTAGGACGGGGGGCGGTGATGTGGGGCTTGGTGCACTGACAGAGGGCTGAGGGCGCTCTGGACCCCCCTCCCATCGCTGCCTCAGGTCATCCCCAAGCGTAGGGACCTGCTGGAAAGTGAAAAGGCGATGGCGGAGATCAATAGGCAGATTTAAGAAGGGTTGGGCAGGAGGAAAGGGGGGCTTATTCACCTCACAAATGCGGATTCCACCTACTCTGCCCCCTCTTCCTTTCTGTAGCTGTTGTTGGTTCACTAGCGGTGTAAAGCAGGCGCTATCGCAGCAATGCACCTCCCCACAACTCATGCCATTCCACAAGCACGAACACCATGTCTCCGGACCTCATCCCGTCTTCTGAACTCGTGGCCTCACTCCCCTCCCTCCCTCTTCTTTCCACGGAAATCTCAGGCGTTGTGTGGGCAAGTTCCGGGCGTGCGGTCGATGATTGAGGATTGGGAGGTCACGCATCCGCCCAAACACAAAAAGGTTCCAATTGCGGGCGGTAGCGGGGCGGGGGATAAGACGCTGAGCCCCGCCAAGCCAGGATCCCCTCGCCTGGCGGCGGCCTCCTCCCCACGGAAGCTGAGCAGCCGTGAGCGCTCAGTCACCCCCGACGCCTCCCCTCTCGCGCCCACCGAGGCGGCGGTGGCGATGATGGATGCCGCCTCTGAAGCAGCTGCAACGGTGAGGGCGGTGAATCGCGACAACTTCCCCACTTCCCTTTTCCCAACCTCCTTTTTCTTGAGTTTATCAATATTGGATACAGGGTTGTGTACCGTTCGCATTTGGAGTTAATTTTGTCCCTTTCGCGCTCGCTGTTGATAAGGGTTGATGAATTTGGATAACATCGTGCCCAGTTTTCCCCTTAGTTTTCCCTGCCATATGTATTGGGTTGTCATAGGTATTCACACCTCCGTTTCTGTCTGTTAAACTGTGACCTGATTTGGTAAAGGCATGCACAATCTCCCCTCCCTTCATGTGTGCATCTGTTGAGAACTCCCGAGAAAAGACTCCCCTCACGCACGCATGCATGCACACACAGCCCCCCCCCCCCCCCCTCCCCCCCCCACACGCACCCCACCCACCCACGCACGCATGCACACATAAACACACGCACGCGCACCCACGCACGCATGCACACACTCAAACACGCACGCATCCATACACGCACCCCCCCCCCCCCCCCCTCTCCCCACACACACACACAGCCTCAAGAGAATTTGAATTTGAATTTGGGGTTGAACGTGACAAGTGCGATAACCTCCCACGGCTATCTTTATTTCATTTGCAGTTTACCTGAATCACTTGAAATGCTCACATTGCTCTCTCTTACTTTTCTGATGTATTATTATTTTGTCGAAAGAAATGTCGCATATGTTAGCTGTCAATTGTTCGAAAAACGGCGGTTGCCCCAACATATATAACCATCTCGTGTTTATTTTGTTGAAGCGCACTGCGTTATGGTTTAGGGACACATGTTATAATCATTGACTGCCTTTTGACTGACATGTGCATAATGTGTGGCGAAACGTGCAGGATGTGAAGCCGTCCGCCGCTTCTGTCACCACCGTACAAAGCTCGCGCGCACACACGCCGCGCATGTCAGACGTTTCGCGTACCTCACACCGGAGTCACGCCGGTATGCCCGCGGGCTTGAAGGGGATCAACCCTACACCGTTGCGTTCCGCGGCGTCATCGGAGACGGGGGCGGGTCGGGGGGATGCGGGGAACGGGAAGGCTTGGGAGAGGGTGAAGAGCCATTTCAAAGAAAAAGCGGCGCGGGAGAAGCAAGAGGCGAAGAAGAAGATCATGGCGAGGCAACAAACCGGGAATAACAAGTTTCTACAAAACTACAAATTGGAAAAGATGGGCCTGTTCCACCCTTGACAACACACATGTATCCTCGCCTCTCTAATAACTAAAAGCTAAGATTTAGTCCCCTACCTATGACTCGGGTAATCTGGTCACAGTTTTCAAGCCACCATTGTGGATCCAACAAATTGTAAATGCTTTGCATTTTTTTGTTCATTGGAGCGCTTAGATGATGATTAATTGTCGTGGTATCTTTTCGTCCGATAAAGTGCGCCATGGCATTATTGTTGGCTCCATTTCCTTTAACTCGTAGCCGTCATCGCTCATTGGAAGAATGTATCCGAGTCTGCAGCCGAATGAAAGATAAGCTTATGAATACCACAAACACCTCTTCCGAAGAAGAGGAGTAGGTCGTATCGAAACACCCGCCTCTAACAGAGCAAATTGAAATGGAACACCATTTGACCACGGGGAGTATTGATTCATACGTATGACAATGAATTGACAAAGAGAATCCATGGATCCCATCGCCCCCACCATATAATAACCCTAACAACGCGTGTCGTCTATTCATGGGCGCTCTCCTCTCTTTAGATTTGATTTTGTTATGCTTCACTTCACACCTTATCCACTTCCTCACTTGTTCGGAGACATGGGCATTTCATTCCGTAGGAAAACGAAAAAGCATACATTTACGGTTCGACATGTGAGCATCATTTTCCGGGAAGGCTTCTCCGCACGAGAGAGACTCTGCTCAACGCTGTCAACCTGTATTTATAAACAAGTACACTCCTTCACAAGAGTCCGGACATGCATTATGTTAAACATCATCTAGTCAAGAACACGCTCCCCTCTCACCACGTCAAGCACGACGATACCCGAGTACCACTCAATTGTAGGAGAGCTGAGAAGCAAGCAGTAAGCCGCCATCCGGAGTGGTTAGACATCAGCTTAAAGCGGGTGTTGTCGGTGGAGTTTGTCGAATTAAGCCATAAATTCCCATGAAATTGTTTAAACTACACACGTCGTTTTGAGCGCCACGCTTGGGCATTCCTCAAGCGCTCATACTAAGCTGCATATTACTCCGTGTTCCACATAACTAAATTTTTGGGGACTTTTTGGGTGCCGTGTTCAATGCGCAAGGTTTGGTTTGCGGGTGTGTGAATAGAGCACATAAGTTCACGCCGCTGGCACGGGTGATGTTTTGGAAAGCAAAAGAGCAAAAACGCACATGACGCAGGTTTGGATAAGCACTGCACGCTGTAAACATGCGGGGGCGATTGGCTTAGGGGAGGGGCAAGGTCCAACCTGGCCGCTAGGGACGCATCACGCTGACGGTGGTGTTTGGAATGCTTGGGTGTGTGCTTGTGCCAATCACATCCGCCCCACGCGTGGCATACGTCGGAAATTAGGCTTGGAAATCAGTAGGAATGAAGAATTCGTAAACATTTACGGACAAACTCCGCACAAGTCGCCTCATGAGGTGAGCCGAATTCGATGAGTGTTGCTTTCCCGGAATGTTTCGTAAATAAAAGGCGCCCACCGGCGGCTGCCTCGGCGAGGGGTGCGCTCGAATGCCCGTCGGCACCTACCTTCACCTCCACACGGTGGGCGCTAGTAACCATGTAGCCGTGCTAGGCTTGGCACGGTAGAGGGCTAAACGAGGTACCGGCAGATGCGATCCGCGGGATCAACAGCTGTCGGGAAGCCATATGTACGGAGGGTTTGTCCCATGGCATGCAATTGTCCCTTGATAACCAGCCTCCGACGAGACGGACACAATAACGCCATCCAACTCCTCCTATGTCTCCCTCGAGCGCAGCAACGATGATAGTTGTTAAACCATCTCCGCGGACTTCGGAAATAAATTCATTAAAAGCTTCACAGCCCCACCGCTCACGTGAAACCCCACATCCTTCGAATGATTCCCACCTCCCAGATCATGTATTCTCCCCCGTTTGGTCGACGCCGACGAAAGCACCTCCTCGGACTCCCCCACCTCATGCCCCACTGTCCTCCCGAAGAACCTTCTCCATGCTTTGCTCTGATCCCCCGCGACAAATTGCACTTCATTTTCCTACTTAAACCTAGATTTTCTGGACCCACCAACGCTTGACGCCGATACTCGATTGAACAAATCCAAATAGGCGAATGCAATCATTGCACTAACAAATCATGTCGCACATTGCACAACTTATATGTACCATTACAATAATCTTGCCGATACCCTCCGCTCCCACTCCTGGTCAAGCACGGAATTCAAATCCATTCCCATCGCCACGAGTCACACTGACACCCCACACGCATCCACAATCACAAGCACCACGTTATCGGTCACCCGCTGCACGGATCCCCAGGATA